>JAQFZY010002889.1:0-10675 GCA_034696285.1 Hypogastrura burkilli
GCCTTCCATTTCCGAATCCTTGAAAACTTTGTTGAGGTATTCAATGAGCAATCTTCAACTATGGTTCAGATCCTACGCGAAAAGGCTCTGACCGGGGAAACCTTCAACATTTACCCATACGTGACTCGGTGTGCCCTTGACATTATATGTGGTACTGTACTGATACTGACCTACTAGGAATAATAGTATAGCTTAGACCAGAACATGGGCATGGGCTTTCACCGTACTATATGAACCTAAAATACTAGAAACTGCCATGGGTGAGAGGATTGAGGCCCAGAGAGACAGTGAGTCGGACTACGTGCGGGCTGTCTATGAGTAAGCCACAAGTTTCACCTTCCACTTTCTCCGGCTCCACTTTCACCTTACGTGATTCCGTTGCCCTTTAGAATCACGGAACTGGCTGTTCTCCGAATGACTCGACCCTGGCTCAGGTCCAACCTCATATGGAACTTCCTGAATGGGAAGACGGAGAAGAGGCTCCTTAGGATTCTGCACGGGTTCACGGAGGAAGTTATTCGGAAGCGGAAGAGTGAGAGGAAGGAGAATCACAGTGAGGTTGTAGAACAATCTACAGAAGGCAGCATTTATGGTGAGGGAAATGCTTGGAAGTCACTTAGAGATGAGATTTAGAGATTTTGAATTAAGTAATTCTATAAATTCTAAACTCAAAGGTATCTCATTCTAATTCTAATTAATATGAAAATATTGTACATATGGAATAGCTATTTCCACTGAAACCGTGAAGCCACTCAACTGCGCCTTGTATGCTTCTACGTTAGCCCCTAATGTTTTAACGGATAAATGTGTTATTTAATCTAATTATTTTCCCATTCCCTACGTAGGACAGCGACGGAGGAAGGCCTTCTTGGACCTACTCCTAGACGCTTCCGACAACGGGAGACTCTTATCGGACTTGGGTATAGGATGCAGTAGAGAGAACGCTTATTATGCTTTATGCTTCTAGAACTTTTCGTAGCTTTCCTCTGCTTTCTCTTTAGATATTCGCGAAGAGACGGACACGTTCACATTTGAAGTGAGTAAAAATGAATTTTCAGTCCCCGACACACTAACAAGCTTCTTAAGTTATACCTACGTCACATTTGCTGTTCATAGGGACATGATACTACTGCAGGGAGCATAAGTTTTACCATACTCCTCCTCGCCTCCTATCCGGACTGTCAAGTACGCTTCGGTTACTCTATGTGCTACACAATAAAATTAATTTCCGTATAATTGAGCTGGGCCTCATTCGCAGAGACGAGTCCACGAGGAGCTTGAAACAATTTTCGGTGAGGACCGGGACCGGCCCATAACTTCCTCTGACTTGTCCCAAATGAAGTATTTGGACTGCTGTGTAAAGGAGTCCCTGAGACTGTATCCAAGCGTCCCCTTCTTCGCTCGCGAGCTCAACCAGGAGCTAGAGTTGGGTAAGGAAAGGAATCGGGAGGATCCTGGAGTTTCTGGCTGGACTGCCTATAAACGCTGATTGTTTCACTATTTAGGGGATGGAAGGACGTTTCCCAAGGGTGCTACAATATTCATTTGCTCGTTCCTCCTCCATCGGCGCCCAGAACTGTACCCGGACCCTGACCGATTTTCTCCAGAGCGGTTTTACCCGGAAAACTTTACTGGGCGTCATCCCTACTCATATATACCCTTCTCGGCCGGCCCTCGGAATTGCATTGGTAAGTTAAGCAGGAGCTCAGTTTGCAAATTGTGAACCAATGGGCTCAACCTTTGCCGTTTACAAACAATCCACAGGGCAGAAATTTGCTGTTATGGAGGAAAAGCTTGTCCTGGCCCAGTTCTTCCGAAACTTCCGGGTGGAGGCGCGGGAGAGACTCACGGAAGTAAAACTTCTCCCCGAAGTCATACTCAGGCCTAAAAATGGCCTCCTTGTCAAGATCACTAGCCTATAGTTCACGGCTTTGCTTGCTATCAGTCCTAATGAAATACCGCTGCATGGGTAGTGGAACTTCTGATAAACAATTTTCCTTTTAAATCCTATATTCCCATTATTATACAAAACCTTCTTCGCCATCATTGTTTGATATTGTGTAATGAATGACCCTCGCGAGTTACTCAGCAACTGACCAACTGATTTGTGCATGCTCCCACTAGGACCTGTTTCCTTTATGAGCAATCTTCAACCGTCTTCTTGCTGTAACAGTATAACTGCGTACGTTCCAATTGCTCCGGCACACTATTTGGTTAACAAAGGAAATATTGGATCGGATATTAGATAGAGACAATCTGGTATTTGCAATAGTTATGCAACCGCTGACACTCACCCAGCTTATTAGGCTACGATTCATCGTACAGAAGTGAGCAGCATTGATTGAGATTGGGTTGTCGGCGAGACGAGTGATTACTGCAAGGACCTGCCGAACAAAATAGAAAATACGAATAGACGGTATTAGATCAACATCAATTGCCGAGGTCATTTTTGTTCAGTACCAAGCTCTTCATTAATCATATTTAAAACGAACGCCAAGTAAAATTAAGTGTGTTTAGAGGTGTTTAGGGTTTAAATGCTGCAAGCTTAGGTTAAATTCAATTCAGGAAGCTTTGTGACGAGAGGACTGACCCTCAAATGAACGGCTTCCGGCCTGTCCATTGTCATCCCCGTGAAGGCCCGTTCCATGCAGCGAAGAATCCTTCCCGACGTCGCACTCACACACTCACAGGTCCCGGCGAAATTGTTGAGAGCCGCCGTAAAGATGGCGACCGGGAGGACAATAGTGATGCAGGTGTCTAGGGAGAAGGCCCTGACCTCCCGAATCCCTCTGTAAATGTAGAGCGTGAGGAGGAGGACCACGTAGACGGTCTCCACAACCAGGGTTGGCCCAACATATTCACTCAGTTGGATCACGTGGTCCTCAATGCTCTCAAAGACGTCGAGGCTGGAGTTGATCTTGGCCAGGAGAGCCGCGTACGCGACCTTCCGCTCCAGCAAAATCACTTCTTTCGGCCTACAGGATGAGTCATCAACCTCCAGTAAGGTCAGGCTCTCCGCCGTGAACCTCTTCAAGTCCTTCTCAATGGCTTCAAAGGAAATGATGATAACTTGGAGGACGAAAGTGAGCCAGACCAAGTAGCCAACATGGAAGGAGAAGCTGCCAAGAATGACTACGGAGAGGTAGGCAGAGAACTTGACGGAGTCAAATGGGATCGGCTTCAGGCTATGGTCCACCTAGTAAGAAAGAATTTATTTTTGTAATCGATTCTGTTGCTTATGGGTTAGGTTTGGAAGTTCGGTTGACCTGCTTCGGTTAGCAGCGCCCAAGTATCCCACAGTTAGAGCTACAAAGTCGAACCTATAAGAAGTCACCCATAGTGACAAAAACAAAAGACTCACCTGGTACATTTTGTAGAGAAAATGACAGCCCCCGCCCAGGACATAGAACAAGACCCACTTCTTGGTCCAATCCCCAATCTGGACGACTCGCCTTCCTTCCAGCCGGATGCCGGCCAGGCCCAGCTTCCTGACCAGCCGAAGCGTATTCTGCCAGAGCTGAAGACTCCGCTTCTGGCGGAGAATGGCGCACAACCTCAAGAGACTTGAATAGGTTGAAAGATATGTGTATGAGGCCCAGACGGCCTTCCCGGCCGTCGTCACCTGGATCCCGCTATTCACACTCAAGTAGATAAAGTAGTAGAAGGAGGAGCTCCCAAGGACGCAGAGTCCGGCCACGAGAACGGAGTACAGGAAGCTCAAGCTCCACTTCCGAAATTCCAATACTTTCCAACCACCGCTCGACAAGGTTACACTGAATGGGAAGTAGCCAAAGAGCCGGGCACTGAGCATGCTATACTTCCCGGCCTCCAGGAGCAGCTCCTCGATATTATTCTTGTCCAGCAACAGCCGGCTCTCCTTCTCAAGCCCCATTCTACAGGAACAATGAAGTACTAGATAGCGATAGTCGAAGAAGTACCTAACGAAACCGTTGTTGGTCTGCGTGAGGGATAAAAAGAAGGACCACGCCCAGAGAGACGATTGGGGATTCTTTTATTACCATACCACTACCACGATGGCCGCCTAATTAGGCTGGAATTACTGCCTGCAAAATTCTACACGTTTATAGGTAAAAGCAGAGGTTAGTATTGCACGTAATAATAATACCAAGAAGAGGATGCGCTAGAATACTTAAAACAGGACCAAGCAGAGTTAGCCATGGTAGATTTAGATTTAGGTATAAGTACATGGCAGAAGGCCTCTGCTTAGAAAGGAGCCGTGATGTTGACACATTTCCCACAGTGTCGGGTCATATCTGTGGGACAAGGGACCTGGATAAGAGTGTCCACAGGGTTGGGCTCCACTCCTGCCGCAGGGGCGTCCCGAAACTGGAGCAGAACAATAAGATAAGTTGTGATCGTTCCAACGAATGATGAGAGCAAGTGGCGATTCATGGTAAAGTAATGGGCGGCGGAAATTGTAGGCGGGTTATCGGCTACTCGAGCTATCAGGGCCACGATCTGGCGGATATTTAAAATGCAAAATTTAGTACAGAGCGCTTTCGCGATTAGAACATGAACAAGTTTACCTTGAGCTGGAGGATTTGGAGCTCCGGCCTGCAGTTGGGCACAAAGAACTTTTCTAGCTTCTTCAGAATCCCGGTCGCCTTTCCGCTGAGCTGGGATGATTCCGATGAGAAGTTGTACAGGGCCATTGAGAATATGGCGATTGGGGTGACCATGACGAGGAGCACGTAGACGGGTTGCGTGGCCAAGAAGCTCTCCGCGCAATAGACATCTACCACGACCAGGACAAGGGCGAAGAGTGTCTCCATAATCAACGTCACCCCGAAATAGGCATTGAACTCGTGCATGTGATCCTCAATCATTTCGTAGGTCTGGAGCGTAGTTTGGATCCGATGCTCAATGTCCAAGAGTCCCTCCGACTCCTTATCCTTCTCCAAATCTACATCCTTGGTCTTAGCATCAAAGAGGCTGTAGAAGTTGGTATAGTCGTCCCCGGCATCCTTCTGGCCTCTCCTAGTCACGGCCCCTCGGACGCAGGTCATGCCGTCCAAGTCATCATGGACCAGTGAAAAGCACATTGAGTATATCTTGATGAGGAAGGTTAGCCAGACGGAGTAGCCCACGTGGCAGCAGAGTGTCACGCCAAGGAACAGGTCAAGGACCGTTACGCTCATCTGAATTGGCGTGACGCAGGGATCCTCCAGGTCGATGTAGATGAGATAGGCAGAGTAGCTGACCCGAGCCACGGCTCCACACTGATACAAAACTGCCCAGTTTCGAATCCCGGAGTGAATGCTGGAAAAGTAGTTGGAGTTAATGACGTAGCCCGACTCCTGGACCCGCTCCACCATGCCAACCGTCTTTCGCCAGAACCCAAGGCTCCCCTGGCAGTAGAATATCCGGGAACAACGAAGGTAGGTCGTGTAGGTCACGAGGAAAATCATGGAGGCCCAGACTGAAACGGAACAAATGGTTTACAGTATGTTTCAATATCATTGGAAAATATCACAAGTTATACCGAATGACTCCACGTTCCCGTAGGCCTCTGTGGCCGGACCAGCCTTTTCGGGGGTCACAATAAACTTCAACACAAACGTATGAGCAAATACCCCGCTCCCTAGAACTGAGATACAGGTCACGAGCGTTGTGTAGAAGGTTGCAAGGCTACAGAGCTTCAACTCGAGCCGGAGCCCGTGCGTGCTTGACCGTGTAGTTGTAAGGGGGAGGTAGCCTCTGGAATTTTAAAATACATTAGTATGCGCCATTAATCCATTGCAATATAATCAGAGTCAAAGTAAATCTTACGGTAATCTTATGCTGAACAGAGCCCATTGTCCAGTTTCAATCAGGTTCTCCTCAATCGTTTTATTGTTATGCGATCTACTATTGTTCTCAGCTGTAGGAAGCTTTTGAAAGCGGCTAAAGTAACTAATCCCCATGTTTCAGGCTGTTCTCAACGGTCAAACTATTCCTAACACAGTAGAAAACGTACTGAGGCATAAATTCCATGGAGGCAGCGTGTAGGCCTAATCCATTGATTTGACGGAAATAGGATTCACTGTGAACCCATGCATGTTCCAAACTAACCACTAGGGAAATGTTAACAATTATTAGTGTCGCAGAATAGAGACACGCCCAAGTCGATCCAGGTCCTAATAAAGTAATTAACATAATAGAATGATAATGATGATGGAATAAACAAGTGTTTATTTTTCAGGGCTCACGACTCACGAACCGAGAGAATGAATGTCGTAAATAGAGGAAGTGAGTTGGATTTAAGTAGAGAAAAAGCTTGTCTATACTTAATTCATATAAAGCGTCTTCTGATGATTAAACCCACTACAAATACTTTGGGGTTAGAGCCAGGTAAGGAAGTTCCTCGTGGGGACTACACAGAGTGAATACGAATAGGGCATAAATATAGTACAAAATGGAGTAAGGTACGTTTTCTCATAATTACAAGTATTAATTAGTAGTGAATAGTACGGCCCCGCTCTCGCCGAATTAAACTATTCAACACACCTCAGCAGCTCAGGTAGGCGTGGGCCTTGCGGCTCTAACTTGCCTCGTAGAAAAGAATCATACAATGAAGTTGGGTATGGTACAGTACTCCGACCAGATAATAATAATATAGAATAGGCTGACAGTCAGATTTTAAAGTAATATAACTAATAAGTAATAGGCCAAATGTCATGTGACATGAGCCATTGAGAATTGTCGAAGGCCTAGACGTTACAGGCTCCACAACTACGCAAAAGGTTGAACCTTCCCCTTTCGCCTCTCGCACTTAATTCTTTGACGAAGTATCCATGGGGGATGACGAAGGGGTGGATGAGGGGCTCATTACGCTTTCCAAGGGAGCCGGGCTCGGGGAGGGACTTGACATTGTGCTGTCACCAGGGGTTCTGGGTTCCTGGGCTCGGTCTCCGCCAGCTATATTTAGATTATATCATGTATAGGTTGCAAAGATCCAAGGCATGGGGAAAGAATAGCAGCATTTTCAAATCACCTGAAGGCGGAGCAGCCGGTCGTGCAAACCGTTCACGATTGTTGGAATGTCGAATAGGTGGGGAAGAGGAGGAGACAACATGGGAGAAGGGACCAGAATTACTAACTGTTGCTACGACCAAGTTCCCGCCAGGAGGGACCCAGCCGTGCCCGTTACAGACGTGACAGCGACTGACTGGGCTCGGCGGACTCATCATGTCCCGACTGCTGGAGCAACTCAAATGGAGGCCTGGAAAGCATTTTACTTTGATCATTACATAGAGCCTTAAGTAATGTCTTTAGTTGCGTTTTGAGGGTTCAAATCAGAGTGGTTTTCAGTCCCACTTTTTGGATTAAATCCCGTCTCAGTGGGATTTAATGGGATTTAATTCATCGGCAATTTTTGAGTTTTTTTTTCTTATAACACATGACCTATACTCCATCTCCATCAAGCTGGGAACCCATTAAATCCCACCCCAGACCTCTGATTCAAAATATTTCTAAAAGCGAAAATAATACCTGGGCTAAGAGGCCTTGAGCCAGGAGAGGGCACAAAAGGGCCAGGAGAAGAGCCCGGACGAGGCCTTGCAGGCTGTGCTCCCGAGCTCGAGCTATTCCCGTGCCCACCCAACGGGGCATTTGACGAAGTACCGTGTGTGCCGAAGCCTCCACCGGACGAAGCGTTTCCAGGCCCTCCTTGGGTTAAGAAGGACTCATGAAAATGACGCTCGTCTTCCATTTCCAATGAGGATTCAGACTCTGAGAGATGACGACAGAGGGCCTCTCGCCGCTCCATCTCAAGCTGCAGTCGTCTCTGAAGACGAAGATTCTCGTCACGAATCTGACGTTCTTCCCCAGCAAAGTGGGACATCTTTTCAGTGTCTGGAAAATAGATGGAACTTAGCTATTTGTTCAAGGTCATTTAACTCAAATATAGGTCTACAGAATACAGAACTTACGATGCTGTTGAGCGATAGCAAGTTGGGCCTTTAGGCGGTCAACTTCACTTCTCAAGTGTTCAATGTTTCCAGTCATTGAGATTATATCACCTTCGCTTACGGAGGACGCAGATCCCGTCGACGCTTTACTGAGCCTCAACTCTGAAGAATTCAAGCTGACATTCCCACTGTCGTCCGCATTGAAGCTTAAGCCAGAATTAGGAAGGCCTCCGCCTCCAGAGCTCCGTCGGCTGCCGCCCATACTTACATCCCCAAATGGTAACGAAAGGGAACCGCTGTTAACTCCGGGCAAATTTGCACTCAGAGCATTACTAACTTTGGTTTGCAAATTGCTGAAAAAAGAATATTATACAATATAGATCACTGGTTACTCGGGATTATTCTTATTAAAACATTTGTTTCGTTGTATGCTACAAAAGTGTACGCTGTACCTACCGCTTTTCTGCCTCTAACTTATCCATCCTCTTCCAGAGCCGATTCACGAGTGCTTCCTGTTCCTGCTCAAGCGTATTTTCAAGTTCCACCTTTTCACGACGTAACTGGTCCAGATTACTCTGCTTAGCACATGTCTCGGCCTCCAGCTTCTCGATTTTCCTCATCAGCTTATTAACAAGACATTCCTGCTCCTGCTCCAGTGTTTGCTCTAATTTGCATTTCTCCGCACGAAGCTATTTGGATTCCAAAAATAAAAAAGGTTACTGACTACCTACTCACGATATGTAAGTAGTGTAGTGTGTAGTGGTAGTAAATGAGTACATAATGCCGCGCTAAGTACCTGGTTCAGTTTTCGTGACAAATCATTTGTCAAACACTCTTCCTCTTGTTCAAAATTATGAGCTAGGGCTTCCTTTTCCTTCTTAAGGGCTTGAATTTTCTTCATCAGTGTGTTCGAAATATACTCCTCCTCCTGCTCAGCTTTCGCTTGCTGCAAAAAAAAATAGAACAAAATATGTAAGGAAAGAAAAGGTGAAAGTACTTGTGCAGCTAACAGTACAAGCCCAAATTAATTAACGTCGGGATTACTGTCCAACTTGGCTTACAATATTCACAGACGTCTGCCTCAAATTCCGATTCTCCTCTTGTAAAGCCTTGACACGTAACTTGTAGGTCTCGAGTTCGACCTTGAGGACCCGATTCTGCTGCTGAAGAGACTCGTTCCGCTTATGCAGTTGTTCTCGAGTGACTGGGGACGGTGGCATCATGATGGGCCCCCCATCTATAGAGCTTGAGTCGCTCTCACTGGCACTGTCTGCCATCCTCCCACCTTGACCTTACGATCCTCCTTCTTTGAATATCAATATCTGTATGTCAAAGGCAACATATAAACACGCAGGAACTTCATTAATAATTGCAATACTTAATACGTGTAAGTGATCATCATGTCATGGAATACCAAAACCATAATAATTCAATGCCTGTCACTTGTCAAAAGTTTAGCTTAAAACGTTAACTAAACAGAAGATGATACAGACAGACGATAGATGGGACTTACATTTTTGTGTAACAACCAAGTCCACCTATGTATGTATGATATGTACTGGAATGGCCGGAGTCAACCTACCGTGCCCACTGCACAAGAACTTGTTCGTATGGTAAACAAAGTTAATTTTAATTTGAGAGATCCTGATGTTGATGATGGACGAGACAACGTTTTATGGACTACTATTTTCACGGTAACTGTGTGCTACATGTAGGCACTGCGGACTGTCCCAAAGTGCATGAGATGACTAAAAGGGTCAGACACTAAGCCGAGTACGCTTTAGAGAAAAAGAAGAAAGAGAAAACTCCGGTCCCAAGTGACAGCCTGCCTTCCAAAACTCAAACCGCCCAACCATGCGTCTTCTATGTATGTATCAAGTTAAGCTAGTAGTGGGTACATTATATAGTTAACGTACGTCCATCTTCCACGACAATTGAACGCCCCGGGGTTAAAACTGGGATCCAAGTTAATGACAAGTAGATGTGATTAGTACTTGACGTTCTGTCGCTAAAATTATAATAACACGTTTCCTTCGCACTTTCTCCTGAAACTGACTTTTAGTTCTTGAAACCGCAAAAATTACATATAACATATGAAGGCTTAAGAATTTGTGTCGAGTTGATCATTATTGATGCGTTACAATTTCGCAACAGAGAATAAGAGTACTATACTACACATTTACTGGATTTACTTATACTCAATATCCGCTGTTGTTATATACATTTCATAATTGTTACCCGTCCGTCTCTTTAAGCATAATACATAAAAAATTTGCATGAATTTGAGTGTTGGTTTGGGAGAAATTATGTTTTTGCATTTCATAACGTCTTATTTTTTTTAAAGGGTAAAAGGGGCCGGGCCGGTCGTTCACCCCAGGCTTTGAATCAAGCTCTTATAAAACTTCCTGACTTCTAAAATTACAATGAATGCGCATAGAAGCGATACTCTCCATAGCCTGAGCCGCCTGCCGATGATGATTAACTTGGAGAACAAGGCCTGAAGACGGAATTCCCTGCTGATGAAATGTCCGACTCTCCAGAACAAAACTGCCTTTCGATGGTGATGAAGTTGGAGAACAAGGCCTGAAAACGGATTTCCGAGCAGATCAAGCGTCAGATTCTCACCAGAGCCTGTACTTCCTTCCGATGATGATGAAGTTGGAGAGCAAGGCCTGGAAGCGGATTTCTCTCCTGTTCAAGCTTTCGAATTTCAAGAGACTAAGCTACCTTTCGATGATATTGAAGTTGGAGATCAAGGCCTGGAA
>JAQFZY010002890.1:0-10674 GCA_034696285.1 Hypogastrura burkilli
CCAACCGCGCTAAGCGGCGGAGCCGCGTGCGCAAGTATAAGACACGAGCCGAAGGCGAGGTCGTTACTTGTTATTAATAATTATAATAACTAGATTACGGAACACTAAGAGCAGTGAACTACAAACTCTATATCTTCCGTGTAAGGGTGTATTAAAACATAACAGATGCTTATGTAACGCTAAATGGACATACCATTAAGCTTCCTGATTTTATGCGCAATGACCTGTTTACAGGGTTGAATAAATAAATTGGTCCGCCCCTGGAGCCAATCGAAAGTGTTTTTAAAGTATCGAGTGGCAAGTTGGTTATTTCAAACTGTATATTCTCTTCAAAAACCCTTGCCATAATCTATGAAATACATGCACCTATTTCTGATAATAAGTTTAACTAACAAAATATTGGATTTGTGTAACTGATTTTGGAGTTGGCAAAATCTACATATAATATTCTCAGAGAAGTTAAGGCTAAAAGAACCATGACCTACTGGATCCGAAATATTCCCTGCACTGTAGTACAACTGTTTTTTACAATTCCGTCAATGTAAGTCTGGCTTAGGTTTGGAAAGATTATGCAACGAAAATTCTGTCAATTTTATCTGTACTTCTCCAAGGTTCTGTCTCATCCTGACGATAATAATACCTTTCCTGCCATCAGAAAAAAAATGACTGAATTGGCGTTGCATAATGTTTACCATAATGTTTAATAAACCTAAACCAGACATACATACATTGCAGGAATTGCAAAAATCAGCTGAACTTCGGTTCAAGGAATAATATGGATATTCTGCATTTATATAGAAGAGAAACAGATGTAAATATGGATTCGCTCATGCATCGGTAGGCTTAATTTGTAGACCTCCAACGTCATGTGAGGACAAAACACATTTTTCTTTAAAGTTTCTACAAAAGTTGCTGTGAGCCTGTATGAAAGGATAGTCCAAGAATCAACCTCATGAAGCTGACGTATTTTGAGTTGGATCAGTATTCTTATTCATCATGGTTAACCACGCTTATGACTTTTAACAGAATAATTTTGTTAAAAAGTGCAACTAATGAGCTTGAATTAGTTGTCCTACATAAATTCGGCGCAATTAGATATCACGTCTCTGTATAAGGCTCACAAAATGCCAATTTGGAGCAAGTTACCGGATCATCACCCGATAGGTAAGACTACCTATTAAAGTGGAAGTAGAAAATAATCAGAGTTCGTCATTTAGGCTGAGGGCTAAGTGACGAAGGGCGCGGAAGTAACAGTTTGGCTGTACTGCATTCAGGTAAAAGAACAGCTACGTTATTACTACTAATTTATTATTATAGTAAGTACTACTTGATCCTCGTATATTATGAAACAGGCTATAAGTTGGAATTAAGATGGACCAAGCTGGATTCACCATGCTGTCAGCCATTGTTGCCGGATCTTTCGCGAAGTCAGTCGAAGATGACTTTAAGATGTTGGACACAGACGGGGATGGGAAGATAGGATTCGAAGAGGCCGTCAATGCTAAGTTTAGTTTAATAAAGGACGACAGTGAAGGCCCCGTGAAAGCTTCGTCGGGAGACTCCGAGGGACGAAAGAGGATGGACCTGAACGGAGATGGGTTCTATTCCTACGACGAAAGGAAGGCGGCCATGGAGGCCGAAGTTCGCCGAGCATTCGACAGGATTGATACAAACAAGGATGGCGTACTCACCTTGGAAGAGGCTATTGCTTCTCAGAGGAAGGATTAGGAATTCACTTTCCATTACATTCTTTCTTTTTTTAAATTAACGCAGTCTGCATTACATGTTGGATGCTGATCAATTGCGTTGGGAGCGAATAAATTAACAAATCTGGCGTAAAATCATTAATACCCTTTACTATGTATGCATTAACAGCGGGTTTATTTGTACATTAAGGCACTTACTGCATCAGTGTTTGGTATGAAATAATGTAAAAACTGCGAATTCTGGAATGGTGTAATAACAAATGTCGTAAAGAAGGAATAGGCTATAATATTTTTTCGAAGCATGTTGAAAGCTAAACCTCAAACTTGGTCCTTGGTATGTCTACGACACGAAATGGATACGTACTCCCTAATTGCGTCTATTTGCCAACAGTAACCTCTGTGTCTCAAGGTCAGTTGATATTGGTTTTTGAGGCGGGCCAAATAACATTGGGCATTTACTCGCCTGTTCACTATGAAAGCATTAGGGAAAGGTTAGATGATAAGGCTCATAAATCTTGCGGCCAATCCGTCACCTAATATTTAATTGTCAAAGCATGATCATTCCTGACTTGAACCGTTCTCTGAAGGCCGGTAATTTCCAGATGCCTTTCATACACTGGCACTTTATGAATTCTTTTCTCCGGAACCAGTTCGAGCCGCACATCCATCAGCACGTTTCGAAGCATCAGAATCCTGGTTTACGCTCAAACTCGACACAGGTCAGCAACCGACAAGGCGTCTAGAACTTGTACTTCGGTATCCAAATTAAATGTTGTTTAATCTAAACCATTTATGCCACAAACGGAATGCGCGGAATTGTTGTACACAACGCCTATACTCTTTTACACAAAACTATTGTTAGGAGTGAAGGAAATTATATACTTATTTAATATTTGCACACCTTCACCAAAAATTAATCTAATTGGTCCATGGAATAGAATTTTTATGTTGTATATGAGCATGGGCGTATCCAGGTACTGGCTAATGGGGCCTGGTTTCAAGGTTGTGAGATGTATGATTGATTTCAGCTTTATATTTTTCAAGATGATGGCAATGCGCTATTGTCGCTGCAAATCAAACTTTGCAAGAATTAGCTGGCGGTTAGAAAGGTTTTGTTTCTGTTCCGATTAAAACTAAAGTAAATATTTGAACACGTCAACCAAACGCAGAACAGAAGGCATTTCCAGCAACACAATACACAAATAGAATGAATGAAAAGAAGGCTTTTTTGCTAATATGAAAAGAGTGCAACTGTTTTAATTATTTTTAAAGTTCTTTATTCTCAAAATGATCATAATTTAAGTCAGGTGGTTCTGTATATACGACCCCTATTTTCGCCTGTTCCCTCTCTCTCACAAATACCCACCTACATATATCTTTTCAACTGTTTCAAAATGCTGTAATATTAATTAATTAATATTTATTACCTATAATCCGTTATAAGATTAAATTATAAAATTCCTTGAAAAACAAAATGCATACACCTACATACATAGTATATATCATATACATGCGACTGTTACTCCCGATCTTTCACAAAATTAACAGATGTCTTTTGTAAATTAGTATATGTACACCAATTTATTGTTTGTAGACAGGAATCAGGACGTCTAGTAGACATGTCTGCAAA
Organism: Hypogastrura burkilli; assembly: GCA_034696285.1. Lineage (NCBI taxonomy): Eukaryota > Metazoa > Arthropoda > Collembola > Poduromorpha > Hypogastruridae > Hypogastrura > Hypogastrura burkilli. The sequence goes on from JAQFZY010002890.1 coordinate 3,337, forward strand.
TCCCAACGGCCCTTGCCCGAACCTGGGAGTTCTGCTCACACTGGAGCCCTTGGTTTGGGCAGCAGAATCCAGCGCTGTTCCCTGAAGTTGAGCCGCCACAATTTTGCCCGTAGTTTTGGCAACCGGTTGCTACGGGGACCCCGAGGCTCAGGATTAAGATCCCAACAACAAGTAAAATTCCAAGCCAAGTTATCCGCCTGTGGAAAAAAATAAATATTAGAAAATCCTCATCATTTTGTTTGAACGCAGTGTGTTGTATGGAGCGCGCGGAGTGTATTAATAGACGCTTTCTTGCGCGATAAATAATAAGAAAATTCCTACTTACCGCCGTATATCATTGTTATCCATTCCGAAACCCGATAGTTGCCTTTCGGAGAATGTATGCTATTTGTTCGGCTAACTTCACGAGAATAGCGTGAAGAATTGCTTTAAACAGTAAGGTACTTAGAACCGAAGGATTTTACACTTATATACAGGTAAGGTTAAGGAGGTCTACAATGTGATCAGCATGTCTAATAGTCGTGAGTACCTGCAGTTATAGTTAGCTTGTGTCAGCTATGGGAGCATTTGCATGCAGTTTAAATGCAAATCAAGCGAAGAAGGTAAATAATTGTTAATTATCCTATTTTCGCGTAAATCCATATACCTACCTATATATATACATATATATGTAGTTATAATCCTTTCTACAGAATTGTTTGTACCTCGAATTCAAACAGAGGCAGATATAATTACGGTTACTTATTGGAATATTAGCACAACCTATGTTCATGGACAGAAAACAACAATCTGTCGGAAATTACCGGAATTAAACTGCTTTCGGTTTCAGTAAGGGGAAGTAGTTATATTATACAGTAGTCGTTGATTAAAATTCCACACAGTCTTCAACTTTACCGTTTATTCAGTACTATTAACATTGGAACCATGAATCAAAGTAACATTTTAATGGTAATTTAATTGGCATTAATGGTATCCAGTCAACTAAGTTGGGAAAAAGTTCCGCTTGTGTTCTTCGTGGTCGCTAAAATATAACTTTTGGATTCTAAAATATATGCAAACTAGTAGCCTATGCACAATAAATTCTGGTAATTTGTTGTTTTTTGCGCTTTTAAAAGTAACAAATGCATACTTCTAGAGGTACCTTTAGTTCCAATGCGTTTGAAATATAAGAGTACTGCTTAATTGGAAAGCATGGTTTCAGTTTCATCTGACAACAATTCGACTAAGATATATCATCACATTAACGGCAACTCCCAATGGTCTAATAAATAATTTAGCCCGTTAGACTGAGTTTAGGTGTTGTACCTACTCCGAGGCATATTTAGTCTTGTCGCCTTAATTACAGCTTTAAATAAATCTAAATAAGAATACAATTCAGCGTCACGATAACCGTACTCAGTATTGTAAGTAAGGTAAGTAAACAAAAATGTAGGAATGGGTAATTTGTATATTTGCCAATATTTTATTCTTGTTTTATTTGTAGTGTATGTGTTTGACGTAATTACGAGTTAAACCTGATATTGAACCCTGCACTGAGGCCAATGGTAAGCCCAGTGATTGTCACTTCTCCGCTTGGCATATTGGCGAACTCTGTATGTGGGACCCCGTTCACGGTCAAGGACCTCAACGGCTCGCCTCCGAGGACTCGGATGCTCGAAATGTACTTCGTGTCAACGTTGTATCCATTATGAACCACGATTCCCGCGCAGTCCTCCTCACTTGCAGCAAAGACGAGGTAGTAGTAGGCTCCGCTAATCTGAGGGTCTACATTTTAAACGGAACAGCACCACTTAATTTACAATTATTTACTTTGATTTAGACCATTTAAGGTTCTGAACTGTTGTCGTACCAATAGAATCTCCATCATCAATGTACAAGTTTCCGTTAGCATTCCCGTTCTCATCGTAGGCAATTATGAGCCCGTATGGGTTCTGTCGGGAGAGCTCAGTATTGACGGCGGGGTCTTGGGTCGGATACATAATCCCGCCGCGGAGGTGTACGTTGATGAAGTCCAGCGGGGCGTCGAGCGTGGTAAAACCTTGGGTCGGGGTCACCTAAAGCACATTATAAAGCTATGATTTACTGCGCCTATAGTATAGACTTACAAGCAGTACTCGGACATACCTCAGCTCCATCGTAGAAACTGTACCACCGGGCATCTGGGAAGTAAGCGCTGACGTTAGTATGACCTTCGTCCAAAACCGGGCTCACGAGCAGGCCGGCTCCCCAAAGGAACTGGCGGTCGATCCCAAGAGCCACCTCATCTGTAGGGAATTCGTGCCATAGAGCCCTAATAACAGTTCTCCCTTCCGTGGAGTGGGAGTAGAACAATGAGTAGAGATATGGGAGGAGCATGTAGCGGACGAGGAGGGCGTTCCGGGTGGAAATCGCAACTTCTTCGCCCCAGACACCTGGATCATGATCCTATAATCAGAACACAATGTTATTAGGCATATTCTTTAAGCAGCGTAGCATTGAAACGCTTGCCGGATTTCCAAGCGCGTTATGACTCCTCGAGAAGGGATAGAAGGCCCCGAGCTGGAGCCACCGCTGGCACATTTCCTTCGTGGTCTGATCACCGAATCCGCAAATGTCGGCTCCCACATAAGGCACGCCGAACTGATTGAACTGGAGCATCCCAATGATGGAGTAATGGAGGTTGGTCCATCTTGAAAAATTGTCACCTGCGTTTAGAAGCATCTCAGTTGAAATTGAATTCAAAACAGCAGTGGAGTCGGACTTACCTAACCAATGTGATGCCCATTGACCAACTCCCAGAAAGGATGACCGGGTCAGGACCACGCCTCGCTTTCCAAGTGCTGCCCGCACGCCCCTACAATACGGTTACAAGCATTAGTTTGGCCTTCAGAGATTGACTTTATATGGCGCATGCGCTGTTCATATTTCACTCACGCCAGCGTCGGCTCCGACTCACTCCATCCATATAGGGAGTGCGTATTGTAATGTGCACCATACTCTTGGCTCACGTCAGGGCAAATCGTCAAGTCTGCCAAGTTGTCTCCACGGATAGCTGCAATTTTGGAGATCAAATGGTGTACAATTTACAACCATAACTGATTTTACTGTATTATTTTCGTAAGCAAAGCTCGTCGCTTACAAGCTAAGTAAGGCGGATGGTTAATCGTGTTCTCTGCACAACCCTGCTGAAGGTCACCGACGCCCCAGCTCGCTGGCTCGTTCATGTCCTGCATATTCAAGTGGAAGATTAGGAAGGCTGATCTAATGCTTTCGTTATGCAATTAGCTTACAATCCAGAGCCCGTCAAAATCAATCAAGTCCTTGAACTCCGTAATCAGCGTGATCCACCACTCTCGTGCCGCACTCTTGGAGTAGTCCGGGAAAAATACAAGGCCTGGCCATACGGCCCCAATCATGTTGGTTCCGTCAGGGCGCTTCATCCAAACGTCCATTTCGTTTCCAAGGTCCAGAGGCCTGTAGGTTCCTGACGTCTGGTTGTAGCTAATACCAGGGTCCTGTGCCCAGAATTATTGGTTAATGCAAGGATCTTCTCGTCTACGTTCAGAATTAACCTACCAAAATTGTAACGAATTTAATCCCGCGCTCCTTCAGTTCCTTCACGTAGGCAGGGAGCCCGGCAAAGTTTACTGGATCAACCGTGAAGTCGAGGGAGCGGTCCATAATGTCGATGTCTCCGTATTGGACGTCCTGGAAAATTCATACATTTAAAGCTTTCCTTTTCAGGTACCACATTAAAGTATGAATTACCTGTGGTATTCCGTACATCGCTGTACGATCCACGGCCGCTTGCATATTCTCAAGGGAATTGTAACCCCAACGGCAGAGTTGGAAGCCTAGACCCCAGTACGGGGGGATTGGGGCGCGTCCAACGGTCTAAACAGCAGGAAATATTGGTTTTAATATATTTTTCATGTTTCTGCTCAACCGTTTAGTGGTATGTAAATTCCAGACCTTCGTAAATTGGGCTACAGTGTCCTCTGGAGTCGGGCCAAGGAAGATGTGTATGTCGAGAAGTCCTCCAATGGTTCGGTAAACGTAGGCCGGGGCTGGGGTTAGGGAAAATTCTGAAAATCAAGACAGAGTTCCAGTAATAAGATAGAAAATTCCACAGAAATAAATAGTGGAAATAAAAAATCTGTGAAAATGAAATTTCAGCTGAAATTAAGATCATCTGAGTACCTTGAGCGTTGGAATTGACCACCATTACGGAATGAGCCTTCCCGTCGTTCTCAACAACAGTGTAGTAGGGATGGACTCCGTAACTGTTTGCATTGCCCTGAATGTAGCACAAAGAGGATTTTGTAGTACAAATTTTGCAACAACATTTATTAATTTAAGCTTGAGCTTGACTTACGTTGGGAGACTGATCCCTGGCCCAGAGTGGGAAGGAATGATATGAATCAAACTGATGCTTGAACGAGTGCTGCTCGTTCTCGCCAATCCCGTAGGCATTTTTGGACGGGAGCTTCGTTGAAATTTGAATGAATTGATCCGAAAAGGTAAGGCCGCCAAGGGAAGTGTCAAAGATCGTCTCGCTCGTCGAAAGACGAATAATTTTAAAGGAGAATACTGGAAGCTCTATGAACTCAACGGAGTAGAGCGGAGCGGAAGGGCGGACGGTAGGTGGAGCCACTTGGAGCTTCAAAGGCACTTCGTACCGCTCACTGTCCGCTGGGTAGATCTGCAATCATACATAAGTAATATTGGAGGTCACGCATCTACACTACAGTTTGCTAAGGGGCCTGTTAAGGCTTCGGGTTAATAACAGTGGTTTTTAGCAATTGTTGTAAAATACCCGTTACTTATCACTTTTGCTAATAGGGGTCAGTGGTAAATAATAAAAGCGGTTAAAAATGGTTCAAGAGAAATTGAGCCAGATAAAGTAATGTGAACTACAATTACTTATTTACGGGTTTGTCAAAAGCTTTCTTACCATTTTGCATCATTTGTTGCTATTGATATACAAGGCAGTAATTATCCAAAACACTACACCTTATACTGTTACCTTAATCCGAACGTGATGATCGTCCCAGAACTCAACATCCAAGGTTAGGAGGTCAAAGTCATTCCCAAAGTAGGTGCTGGTCAGGCTAAAGCGTTCGAGCTGTGCCCGATAGCCAATGACCGTTTCCTCGACGTTTCCAATGAGCTTGTAGCCATATTCCGCTGGAGTGTAGCAGTACGGAACTCCCGGGATATCTGGATTGTTGCTTGGGCACCAAGTGCAGCCTCGCTGGAGGCATCGGGCTTCTGTAGCATTCACGTCCGGGTGACAATCAATCCGCTCCGTGTCTGACAGGCATTCCTGAGAGCTTGCTAAAGGGATTTTAACAAGGTATCAGAGCATTATGTATCGGTATCAAAGGCAAGTATACTTCAAGCCTAAATACTAAAAATACGAAATCGCTTACCGAGTGCAATCAGGGCCAAAAGTATGAATAAAATCTTCATCCTGTAGCCAAATTAGCGACCTATCCTGAAAATAAGTAAACCTGGACTAAAGGCGATCCGTCTAGCTCAAGTCAATTTATCTTCACTTTTAATTTGAAGCTTAGTGGCACCTGTCAATTTTTACTCGTAACAAACAGTAAAATAACATCTAAACGTAATGGGTATACATAGTACATGTACATATGTAGATAATGCAGCTACTAGAATGTTGAGGATTTGAGAGACTGATTATATGTATATAATATAATATGATTAGCTTACACAACCAAGCACTTACAGCTGAAACTGAATTCGGAAAATAATCAGAACTAACATGTACGTAATATTCCCATTCCAATTTCAAATAATTGATGTTATTTAGAGATAACTTCAGCTCTTTTATTGATCAATATCGCTTCTTTTATCTGGACAAGTAAGGCATATAGCATTATTTAACCTTTACATCGGCCTGATTATATTCCATTCTGTTTGCAGATGATTTATTAAAGTAGCCAAAATTCAAATTTTGGACAAGACAATAGTAAAAACAATTTAGACTTCACTGTACTGGCCCAAATTATTTTGAACCAACTTCGCCAGCCTGCATTTATTTTTCCAGCCTGGACTAAGACTAAGCATATTTATATTGAATAGCTTTACTAAGCTGTGACTGTGACCGCGTGGAGTAATAATGAGACTTAAAAATCTTTATATTCAATATAGATAGGGCATTATTTGGACTCAGAGCGCATTCAGACAACAACGGTTCCCATTTAAAATCTTAAAGGATAAAGTGCCGAGCTGTTAAAGTGTCGAAAACATAGCACTTGATTAGGTTAGTTAAAGGTTATTTTAATCATGGACTGTCGCGATTTGTTTGACGTAAAAAATCGCACGGCAAGCAGGGCTATTGCGGAAGATACATAATATCCGCTCTCCATTCAAGTTCACTGCTTATTAATTGCGTGAAAAACTGCGGTGTCGTCTCCTTTAAAACATTTTTATTTTGCAGGCCAGGAAGGATGACCGGACACCGTAAATCCTTTCATATCTTACCTTTGTTTTTAACCGAAACAGCCCATCATCCCTTTTCACAAGCATCAAATAAAGACGCTTACCCCTTTCTCCAAACGTATATTGCTGAATCAAAAGCCACAGCTTCCTTTTTGCAGCTTCCAACTCCTCGACACTGAGCTCGGTCCTGGATCTGTCTTCCACCTTCCTTAATATACTCAGGAACTGCAGGAGTCAGGCCATCAATCTCACAATTTTTGCGTGACTCGGGAAGTACCTACTTAATAAAGATGGGACAATAGTCTTTCTCTTTTCACTATTATTGACCGCCATCTCATAACATTCACACTCAACAAAAATCCAAGTATTCTTTGGGCCTCTCAGCCACGCTCACCATTTCGATCACCAAAGGTCTTTCACCACACACCCACGGGCGGGAAAATCTGTGGTATTGAGGGCAACCGAAACGTGTCTCGACTTACACTGTAAGGTCAGAGAGGAAATCTGTCGCACACGATTTCCCACTAAAGCAGCCCATTGATGGTTCCTCTTGATCCAGTTCAGCGCTTTTGAAGTCACTCCAAAAATATTCCACAACCCCATCCAGCCCTAAGTTGTCTCGTATCGTTTTATTACCCGGCACAAGAAAAAAAAGTGTACTCATTCGGTGAGGAAACAGCTTAAATTAAATATTTCCAATTGAATTGCAAATTATTGAGTGTTCATATATAATAATGAGTGATAATATATAATGAGTTATTCAGAAAAGCCGTATCATAAATCAGGGCTTACCAAGGGAGCTTCATGAACTTTGAATCTTCAAAAAAATTGTTCTGCGTTAATAAGAACTGAACTTGTTTCGTCCTTTTTAGAGCACACTCAGGCATACTTAGC
>JAQFZY010002891.1:0-10667 GCA_034696285.1 Hypogastrura burkilli
AATAACTTTACGCGTGGAAAAATTTAATCACAATTAAGTAACTTCATGGGTTCCCTATGAGTGCAAAATTATAACCTTCAGGCTTAAGAATAGTAACCGAATGGGTGAAAAAAAATTCACTCAAGGCATGATAAATGGTAACCTTTGTGGTTAAGCATAAAATGGTATGGGTCAAAAATAGTAACTCTAAAGCTGAAAAATTGTAACCTTTGGGTATATGTTAACCATAGTACTTTGGGGTTAAGGACCGTAACGGAATGGCTGAAAATCGTAACTCTAAGCCTTGCCTGAAAAATTGTAACCTTTGTGGTCAAGCGTAGTACTGATATGGGTGCAATTAGTAACTAGAGTAAAAATATAACCTTCGCAGCGCAGCGTAAGGGTATGAGTGAAAAATTCCAACTCTATTGTAACTTCTCGGTTTCCGGATCCCGATCCCTGTTGATTTTTTATTTGTATACAGAGAGACGATCTGCCGGAACCCATGGCTCCACAAGTGTGACACGCTTGGGCTCGCCGAGCTCGGGACCGCCTGTGACCACTACAGTAATTGCGCTATTGTTCAAGACAATGGCCTCTCGGCCGCCTTCACAATTGCCCATGAACTTGGCCATGTGTACGCACCAATACATATTCCTACTAGATAGACCTAGACTGTATTAGAGACGTAATTGGGCCTTGTTTAAGGCCGTTGGCTCCCTTCCTTTGTGGGCCCACTTTAGCGGAGGCTTAATTTGACAGTGACACGAGGAAGATGCTTATGGGAGTGTGGTGGATTACGAGCCTAATTCTATTATTCCAGGATGAACATGCCGCATGACGATGACACAAAGTGTCAGGCCTTTGCCTCGCGTCAGGCAACCGTGGCCCCACATGCTCACTATGTCATGTCCCGCATGTTGGATCATAATACTTATCCTTGGGCCTGGTCCAGGTGCTCCCGGCACTACCTCACCGAGTTTCTCGAGTAATATAATATTTTATATAGCACTTTTTTGTGTGGAAAATTCTACAAATTCTAATTCTTCAAATTAAACGAGCTCGCTACTATTCTAAAATTTACAGCGCAGGGCATGGATACTGCTTCGAGGACCGGCCGCAGGCTAACATATTGGAGAGCGAGCCCAGCTCCGTCAACGCAAATGGCAGACCTCAACCCGGGGAAATCTTTTCCGAAAATAAGCAATGTCAACTGGTTTTCGGCTCACAGTCCCAGCTCTGTTCCTATATGGTACATATTATTGGCTAAATTAATACGCGGATCCGAATTTCCGGCTTGTCTTCCAAAAGTTGACATCAGAAGCGAATACTTGACAGATAAATATTTCGTCTTGAGCAAATTGCGGGCTTAATACTAGGGCTGCCCAAAAAACGAGATTTATGCCCAATTCGTATTTCCACACCTCGGAGTCATACGGCTAATGAAGGTTAAAATATAGATTTGCTAATTTCCATACTTTTGGCATGGAGTAAAATCTATCATTTTTGGGCTTCATTAAATGCCTCCGTTTTTCAAAACCATATTGGCAACGAAGGCTTCCAAAATAACCAAAATATGCATTACTAAGCCCACCAAAGTTAATGTTTTTTCATATTTTACCGAAAAAAGATTGTGGGATATTTTAGTGCTACTTTACGTCAGCTTAGGTTTGAATAGTTTCCAAGCTAGGCTCCGAAGAACTTTTCGAGAAAATAGTTTGATCACGTAATAGTAAATGCTAAGGAGTAGATAGACTTGCTGCAAAGTTTTCCAAGAAAGAAACTCGTTCAAGTTAGTTATATGAATTTAGTTGACTTTTTTTCGGGGAAGTAAGGATTTATCGTCACTACTAGTCCTAAACGATAGCCATTATCCAAATAGGCGCTAAACAAGTTATTGCGTTGAAATAATTGAATGCCTACTAGTTCTGGTTAGCCTGTTCCTGTACACTCAGCCTACCTTAATGATTATGCTTCTGTCATTTAGAAAGTAATGGGACAGATTCCAGACTGGATTTAGTGCAATATATAGTGCGATTTCCAAGATAAGCCACTAATGTAATGTGGAGGACCTCTGAAACATTGTATAGGCTCTCAGTGGGACTCGAGTTACGAGTCGGACTTCCCATAAATATTCCGGCTTACGAGCCGAGGAACATGCATTAGTTTAATTTGATTCAGAGAAAACTTGTAGGATTATCCACTAAATTACAGAGATTAGGGACAGGGACCAGTTATTAGAATGAGTGGCCGGCCCGGAGCCTCTATTGGCCTCCTCTCATCTCATTATCCCACAATTTATTTCCTACATTTATGTTCCTACTTAATGACAGCCAGTTTGTCGACGGCTCTGGTGCACGACGGGGGAGTCGGGGGAGGAGGAGGGATGTCGGACGCAGCACATGCCTTGGGCCGACGGGACGCCCTGCTCCCGGGACAAATGGTGTCAGAGGGGACTCTGTGTCCCGAGGGACCTAGAGAAACTACGCATGATCGACGGGGACTGGGGACAGTGGCAAAGGTAGGAAATGTGACCGGGCCGAATCTATGTCAATATCCCCCGATTTGATGGAGTATCCTTTTTTTTTTCGGTTTTTTAAGGTTTGGAGAGTGCTCGCGGACCTGTGGAGGCGGGATCCGGCGCTCGATAAGGGAATGTGACAACCCCCTGCCCTCCAACGGTGGGAAGTAAGTCAGACTTTGAAAAAGGTAGCAGTTGGAATAGCCAATGGCTTCGGCTTGACAGGGTCTCACGGTTTTGTCATTTAAACTTACAACTTTTTAGATACTGCATTGGACCGCGGATCCGGTACGAGCCCTGCAATGCCCACGAGTGTTCCGGAGAGCACAAGGACTTCCGAGCCGAACAGTGCGGCCAGTTCAATCAGGACAATTTCAATATTCAGGGCCTGCCCAAGGACGTCCAATGGGTCCCTAAATATGCTGGGAGTAAGTTCCGAAATATTTAATATTAGTACTACCTGAAATATACAGGCTTTAGTCTAAAACCAGATATGCCTCGACTTGAGTCACATTGTTTGATTAGTATTTAGATTTCTTCCTTTCCATACTTCTTGGTTTGAGCCGAAATCGTTATATTTTAGGACAATACTAATTTAAGCATGGTACCTGTTAACGAACTGCTTCATTGTATTGTAGTTAGTCAGAAGGACCGGTGCAAGCTGTTCTGCCGAGTCCTGGGCTCGAGTGCCTACTACCTCCTCAACGAGAAGGTCATTGACGGGACTCAGTGTGGGCCGGACACGTTTCACATTTGTGTGAATGGAGCCTGCCTCCCGGCCGGATGTGACCGGCGGCTCCATTCTCGAAAGGAACTTGGTAAGCTCAAAGCTCGATTTGTTTCTATCGAAATTTGCTAGAATTGGCATGATTTCTCTCACTTCAAAGACATCTGTGGAATTTGCGGCGGGGACAACTCAACGTGCATGACGCAGGACGCCGTCTACAACGAGACCAAGTACGGCTATAGCACTGTGGTTCGAATCCCGGCCGGCAGCTCTAGCCTTGACGTCCGGCAGCGAGGGCATAATAACTCGGCCCGGGACGACAACTACTTGGGTAGGCATGTTTTTCTTGACAGAAATAATTATGACCTTCAGCAGAAATTTTCCCGACGTGAATATTTCAGTATTTATATAGCAAAATAGCGTGAAATTGCGCCATTTAATACTAACACAATGCGATAACATCCCTGTTCCAGCCATCGTGGATCCCTCAACGGACGAATACATTCTAAACGGTCACTTCATCGTGTCCATGTTCCGGAAAACGGTCCAAGCGGCCGGGACCGTTCTGGAATATTCCGGCTCCGACTCCGTTGTCGAGCGAATCAACTCTTCCCGCCCACTAAAGACGGACCTAATCATTCAAGTCCTCTCTGTGGGCAAGCTGAACCCGCCGGACATTCGGTACCAGTACGTGATCTCCCTCAACGAGACCACTAGCTATACCTGGAGCCTCTCTGACCACTGGACGACCTGCTCTGACCTCTGCCACGGGACCCAGGCCCGGGAGTCCATTTGCCTTAAGAACAGGAACCAGGAAGTTGACTCCCGCTACTGTCCCGGGACCCCGCCGGCCCCCAGCCCCGCCCCCTGCAACACAGACTGCACGCTGGTCTGGAAGTCCATTGACACGTCCCCTTGCTCAGTGACCTGCGGGATTGGGGTTCGGGACCTCATTATTCGCTGCGTGCGGAACTACCCCAGCGGGAACTACTCTGTTGTGTCTGACAACCTCTGTGACCCGGCCACGCGACTCCGGGACACGGAGCCCTGCACCGAGACTTGTAACAAGGCCAAATGGCGGTATTCGGCCTGGTCAGAGTGCTCGGCACCCTGCGGAGACGGGACTCAGAGTAGGAAGTCAACCTGCGTGGACTCCTTTGAAAACGACGTGGACTCGAGGCACTGCCTTCGGCTCGGGGATCCATATACTTCAAAGGCCTGTGTGAATAATGGGCCGTGTGGGAAATGGAAGATTGATCACTGGAGCCCAGTAAGCACGTCTTTTGCAATACCTAATATTAGTTTATTTAGAATTAAATATAATATAACCCATTTTCTTCCCACAGTGCTCGGTATCATGCGGAGCCGGAATCAGTAGAGCCCTTTATGCCTGTCACCAGGCGCATCAGGGCGGGTCAATTCTGCCGGCCAATTTCTGCTACCTTGACTCCAAGCCTGTGGCTGAACGGGCCTGCGAAGGACCACCTTGTGTCAAATGGGACGTTGAGGAATGGACACAGGTCAGAGTCAGACTTTACTGATACCTGAACTCAGCTCACGGCGTTTACTAATTTTGCTTTGAATTAGCAGTGTTCAGCAAGTTGCGGGTCCGGCTTAATGACACGGCGAGTCTTCTGTGTCACAGAACAGGGAAAGAACGTTGTTAACAATACGTACTGCGAACTGAGCAGTTTACTAAGGCCGGATGAGCGGAAGACGTGTAGATTACGGGACTGCCCTTCCACGGTAAAAAGCCGAGTAGTGTTTCCCAAAAAATATTTATTTTTATTTTTTAAAAAGAATCTTTGAATTTATTTTTAAAAGCCATTGAGAATGATTAAAATATTTTGGAGTATTTAAAGCGATGACTAACTTTCAGGTCGTGTTGTTGAACACATCAATTTATCGAAACACTAATATGGAGCTATTGTGTTTTAGACTCCGGCGCCGTCCACATCCACGGCCGAGTACAACCGCGGGGTCCTAAAGTTCTCACAGGACGGTTCCTACCGGCGGGTCTACTACCCGGGCTCCGGCTACAAGACTTCAAAGTACAACCATGCGGACTTGGACAACTCCATCGATGCCTTTGAGATTCCACAGAGTAGCCCGCTGATCCAGGAAATGCTGAGCGAGTGGAGGATGGATCCTTGGAGTGAAGTAAGTTACCGAGCCTTCTTGAGCTCCGAACTGTAATAAAGGAAGCTTTTTGTCTGCTCAATAGTGCATTACAGACTCCGCCGGGAAGCAAATTCGGCAGCGGCGCGTGTTCTGTGTGAACGAGAACCGGGCCGTGGACGACGTTCTGTGTCCAGGACCCAAGCCCACCACGACTCATGACTGTAGGAATCCGGCCTTCTGGTGGACCGGGAACTGGGACAAGTGCAATTCTACCTGTGGACCGGTAATTGACGGAATTTCCTTGGACAATTTTTGAATTTAAAGAGGTTTTGCTGGACAATTTCCCAATTTCAAGCCGTTTTGCTGGACAAGTTTTCAATTTGAAAGGATCGCGCTGGACGATTTGCTATTTTTAAGCGTTTTGTTGGACTGTTTTTCAAGTTTCAAGTGGTTCGCTAGACAATTGTTCATTTTCAAAGGATTCTGTTGTAGAAAGTTGCAATTTCAAAGGGTTTCGCTACCCAATTAGATATCCTATATCCTATTTGAATTCTTCGGACAGGGCTTTGAAACTCGCCAAGTGACGTGCCTCTCGGAGCCCAACCGGAACCAGCTCCCGGCCCGAGACTGTCCCGGAGAAATGCCGGACCGAACCCGTCCCTGTAACGCGTCCTGTCCCTCGGGCTCCCGGTCCCGATCCAATCGTGGGTTCGGCTCAGGGAGCAAATGGAGAACGGGCTCCTGGAGCAAGTGCTCTGTGATCTGTGGGCTGGGCCATAGACTCCGTCAAGTAGTTTGTCAGTTCGAGAACGGGACGGCGAGCTATGACTGTGACGAGGAGGGGAAGCCCGAGTCAAACTCTACCTGTAGCTCAGAGCCCTGCCCAATCTGGAACACGGGCTCTTGGTCGGAGTGCACGGCGGAGTGCGGAGGGGGCCTTCGAGAACGAAGGGTCGAATGTAGAGATCGACAGGGTCACAATTCACCGGAATATACCTGCAACATGGCCCTGAAGCCTAGCATAACGCAGAAGTGCCATGAGGAGGCCTGTAGTCACGAAAACGAGACCAAGGAAATGATTCGGCATCGTTGGGCCGTCGGGGCGTGGACAGAGGTAGGTCATGCGGACCTATCAGTAACTTAATTTAACCGAATCGAAATTCAAATGGAGGAACGACATTGATTTTGTGTTTTTTAGAGAAAATCGATATTTTCTGAAATATTTAAAGTTATTCTTCCATCCTTTCCAGTGCTCGAAGAAGTGCGGGAAGGGAACCCGGCGACGGAAGGTTGAGTGCGTTCAAGTGACCTATGGCCTCCAGGTCAAGGAACTCGTTGTTAACGATACACTATGTCAAAGGATTGGGAAGCCGAAGGCAGAGCGAGGATGTGCTAGATTCCCGTGTCCTTATCAATGGGTATCATACTCCGTTTCAAGAAGCTTGTTTTTTCATGCTACCCGCGAAATAGAGACTTTAACCCAAACAAAGACAAACCGACTCCATTTTGTGTCCAACATCTATATTTATTCATTTCCCTATCTTCTTTTGGGCTGAAGTCCATATTTTTAGGACAGTCTATCATCTAAATACGTGGTGTCTTAGTAAGTTGAGTAGCTAACTATTTGTATTTTGCTTTCTATAGGTAGCGTCACAGTGGACTGAGGTTAGTTGAAACTTAGATGTTGCGTATCCCAAATCCTGCGCTGTGCATTATTGCCCAGGAAAAGGACGTTTAAGCTTGCATTTAGACATAATTAAATTTTGTGCTTTGCTTATTTAGTGCGATAAACCGAACGGTGGCTACGGGATCCAGCAGCGGGTCGTGACTTGCCACAAAGTGAATAAGTTTGGCTGGGTTGACCCTGACCCCCTGCCCTCAGGCTGTGAGACCATGGAGAAGCCAAAGGAATACGCCTACTGCTACCTAGCCGAATCCAAGGAAGCCCTCTACAGATGGCACACCGAGGCCTGGACGCCGTGCCCGGGCAACAAGTGTGGGAAACAACATAGACAGAAGCGGCGGGTCTACTGTGCCCGAAAGCTCAACGGGCACCGCGTCGGCGGTAGCTTCTGTCCAAAGGACCACAAGCCGAATCGGAAGCGGAAGTGTCCTATCAAACCTTGTACGTGGTCCTTTCAACACATAAGAATAAGCTTGTGTATAACTGTGGCCAAAAATATCGCCTTTAACACATAGTATGGAGTATGATTCACGACTGATCAAATTGTGTCCAGCATCTATATTTGGTCATTTATATATTTTTTGTGGGTGAAAGTCATTTTTTTTAACACCACTAATATTAAGTCGAAATGTATTTCAAAGGCTTCCCCACCAACTGCCGTGAGCTCCAGCTCGTAAACCTCGCGGCCACGGCCGACGGTGACTACACGCTCTTCGTTGGCGGTACCAACCTCAGTATTTACTGCCGTGGGATGGCCACCGAGACCCCGACCGAGTACCTGTCCCTCCCCGAAGACAACTACTCCGAGATCTACGCCAAGCGGCTGATTCGGCCGGACAGTTGTCCGCGGGACGGGGCCCGGCTAGAAACCTGTGAATGCATTGAGGATTCCAATCGGGTTTCCGGCTACACGATTTTCAACAAGATTCGACTCAATGTGACCAACCTCCGAGTTGACAGTAAGCTACCTTGTAACCAGATCCGCTTCAATGGACAGGCTAATACTTTGACCTTTATTGCAGCCGAGGACTTTACGTTTACGCGGCAAGTTAGCGGGAGTAGGATAAGCTACGGACAGAGCGGGGACTGCTATAGCAGCAGTAGCTGTCCCCAGGGAAGGTTCAGTATTAACCTGGAGGGGACCCGGCTCCAGGTATCCCCGTCCTCCACTTGGGTTAGTCAGGGTCACAAGGCTGCCATGTGGATCAACAAGACGGAGGTAGGTCATGGGCCTAAGTATAGCCCACCATGCATTTTGGCTGGTACTTTGCATATTTTTTGTGAAAAGATAAGATTTAATATTTGCACCGCCAAAACAATTAAAACTTAAGCCCACAACAAATTTGGCAAATGACCTAATGTAGATTTCCAACACTTCGTGTCTGGTCTAAATTTAGTTTTTGAGCAGGATTAAATCAAAGCCCTTGGACTTTGTATATTATTTTTAGCTGAAATCTATGTTTTTTCCGGTACAGGACGGCGTGAAAGTGACCGCCAAGTGCGGCGGCTACTGCGGTACCTGCTCCCCCCACCGACTCACCGGCCTCAAACTCCAAGTTGCCGTCACCTAACCCTTGACCCCCCCCCCGCCTAAGAGCCGCCCACCTCATTTAACTCTCATCTCAGTATTTTTGACGCCCATCCATAAGCTTACTGTCCTATAAGCCTCTTTGTGTCTCTGTCTAGTACTATACTGTATTCTCATACTTGTTACAGTAAGTTCAAAGGAACCAGGGATCCACCAGCAATAGGCCCTAATTTTCTAAACAAAATATTCAATTTACAGTTTCATTTGCAATTTGCAAGCTGTAATGAACTAGTCATTTTTATATCTACTACCGTAGGAATATAATACTCACAAAACGCAATGTAATGCCGGTATGATCTTGCTAATATTGTTTATACATGTACAGAGGCTTGTCATTCCGGAACTTGTAGATATTCATCTTTGTAATATATGTTAGGCCGACTTTGATTCAGGGAAAACGCTTCTTTGTAATTAGTAGTTAAGAATTTTTTAGGCCTTGTATTTAGTCCTGCCAAAAAATATTGACTTTGGCAAAAAAAAGTTGAAAATTTGACTAATTCTGACAAAACAGTATGACTCGGGTCATATTTATTGACTCCTTTGCATATTTTGCTTTTTGCTAAAGTTGATAGTTTTGGGGCAGTAGGTACTAATGTTAAGTTATTTTTAAGAACAGAAAGCGTGAGATTAAACACAGCTATATTCCATCCACAGCCAGTAGAATGGGATGCCTACATATAAAAATAATTGTATGGTTCTCTGCTTGAAGCTTGAACCATGCATTTGAGCCAAAGTGAGGTTTTTGAATTAGTTTTAAGCCTGTATTTAATGGTACTTAAAAATATAGATTTTATCCCGAGAAAAAGTGTGGAAAGGACCAAATGAAAAAATACAAAAGCAATTCATGGAAAAATGCGTAGCAGGTACTTTTTTTTGTGGAAAAAACCTATATTTTGGGGTGGCATTATTATCCAGTCTCAGTTTGGAAAGGTGCTACAACCGTGCCTATACTATTTCCTATAGCTATGTTATGTATTAGTACGTGAATTATGAATCGAAATGCCAGGATAACACTGCCTATTGTTAGTTAAGAATGACATTATGGAACAATATTCAAACATCACTGCCTTTTCTCAGTAGATTATCTGTAGTATAATTGCATTAAAAGTACCCAAAGGTTAATTGCAGGTACGTACATACAAATTATTGTGCATGGCCTACCTACTCTATTACATAACAACATGAAGATGTATGTACAACACAGCCACTTCAGATCCTAACTCAGATTACGAAACTCAATGGGAAGTAACACTGAAGCTATTCATTATGCAAATTCTGAATTTCAATCAGTGGTAAGATTAATGCTTCATTTAGTATTTTAAGATTTAGTAACTGAATAAAAGTGTCCATTTTAGTCAGTTAACATTTATTCGGCTGACATTTTTCTTCGATCCGTAATTTGCTCCTAAGCCTAAGTATTTTTATCAGGCTTGTATTCAGTGCATCCCGAAATATGGCATTTAAAATGTGATATGCGCAATTCGATGGGAGCTGGGAAGCTGGAATGCAGAAGCCAGGTTCTTATAATGTAAGTCATTGACCTTTGGCTTATTCTATTATCATGTAGCGTAAGGGGACAGGGCGAATAAAGTAGGCCTAAAACCTGATGTCAATGTCAATCATCTCAAAGCTAGTTCTATGCCGGCCATGTTTTGATCGAATGTCTTTGACCCCTCCCCCAACTTTCTCTTTTGGACACTTTGTCCGGAAATCCAGGAATCAGTCTTTCGTTGTACTCTGAGCTGAACGGATCTCACTTATTGTTGCTTCGATTTATTTCGTGAAGAGCTAAGAGAACATTTTCTTGTTTACGCGTCTGGTCTGCAAGTACTGATTTCCGAGAGAAGCGAAACCCAAGGAATAGTCCGGCTTCACACAAAGGTAAGCACTTTCTACATTGGTTTTTCTATTTCATGACAATAAGCTATAAGGCAGGCTATATCCCACTTTTGATTTTGACGGCATATTTTGAGTTGACTTATACGGGAGTCATCCCAGATTCATATTTCATATACCTAAATGCCCGAAGTGAGTCGTATTCTTTGGT
>JAQFZY010002892.1:0-10666 GCA_034696285.1 Hypogastrura burkilli
TTGGTGTAGGTTGAGAAATGCGTGCTGTAGGTTCGTGACGGTGAAAACTATGTCATAATATTATATTGGTTAGATTAAAGGAACCAACATGAGCATGTATTTAGATAAAGCTACGGCTAAGTCAAATAAATCAAAATAAACGTAAATCTACTACATTATGATATAACTCTAGACTAATACAACTTTCAAAATAAATAAAAATACACCTACAGCACGTGATTACATTACACAGCAAACCGCTTAGTAGTCACTAGTCACTGACGTATCAATACCTTCATATATTTCGCAGGCCTTTCACGCTTGCGTTTGCGGCGTTTTCTTAGCTATGTCTCTCACACTCACGGAATAAAGTCCTAATTTGATAGAAATTACTATAATGTATTTACAAATGTACGTCTTCGAATATTCTGGTCAGGAACAAGTGGCATCTTGCCAGTCATTTTACAACATTCTACTTTATAATGAATAGCCCATGAAATATGGGAAAATGCGCCACCTATAAAATAAGTACGCCATTGATATTTGTAGTCAAAGGCCCGTAACTGAACATTCCGTTTTATTCAACCTCTAGTGACCACTGGAGGTCAAACGCAAGAATCAATATCCCCGCTGTAATCTGCGTAACCTATCTGACCAATACACACGTTACCCAGATTGGTTTAAAGAAACGTTTTGTGACCTCCATGGAGGTAACATATCAGAACTAAGGTCACACCTGTAACATTGTGCCTTAATTCGTAGATAAAATGCTCTCTTTATTCATTTTGATACATATTGGACGTTCCAGCCCTTATCTGAGTCACCATTTAAAGGATTAGTATTTTTGTCGGACATACAGACAGACAAACCAGCCATTTTAATGTTTTTCATCTGGCAGCAAACGTAACAATCCAAGCTCCTAGCAACCGGCCCGCTCTATGTACTTATTAAATCTAGAAACTTTCAATTATTTATTTAGTACTCATGAAAGTAACGTACGCAGCTGGCCGCAAAGATTTTTATTCAGGGTACGAATGACTATTAGAATATACATAAAGTTAATGGTTATGTTGCGGCAATCCTCGGCAAAATCCATCTATCTATCATGGAGCCCCTATCTATGTAATGCATTATACCAAACGTAAAAGCGCAATAACATACGTAGGGGTTACTCGATTGACTCAAAATTTTCCACACACTTGCAGGACACTATTAGAAGCTGAAATACTAGAATTTGAATAAATTCTACGACTATGGTTTTTGGCCACTTCCAGCTGCTGTTGGACCTATAGTGCATTTTGTCAAATATTCCGATAGCATATTGTTTGTTAATTTTACTCTTAATAGCCGGGGCCAGAAGCTGGTAAATAATGACAGGCGAGCACGTACGGGGGAGAATTCAACCTTTTTTCCCAACAATCTCAGACCCGGCAGCGTGGCGCAGGGGTAGGTTTTTGCTCTCTGTAGCGTTGGGCCAGGGTTCAAATCTCTCCTGTGCGTACTTTTTGTTTTATTTTGGTTCGAGTTACTTCATATATTTAAGTTAGGTTAGGTTAGGTTACAACGTACCAAACGTAAGAATTAAATACTACCTAGCCATAATAAATGTTGATTAATCTAACCTATCTTTCACAGTAATTTTAAAAAATCGACACGAAATGGAGTTGAGATTGCTGGCGCAATCTCAACCTCCATGTGCATGTGCGTAATATATTCATGGCGAGTTTTAATGTCACACTCGCTGGTACGATAGAAAGGCCCAGAAAATGTGACCGTTAATTATGAAGTCCAATGTTACGCACCAGAGCTGTAGAGTGCACCAGAATTTATGGCGCCGCTAGTTCCTTATAATATCGTTACCAAAATTGTGTGAAGTAAGATTCGCAGTTTTAAGTGCCGCAATTATCACATAATTATATATAACGATGAATTTGGAGTGAAAACGTAGCCTTTTCTCTCCTGTTCAGATTACCTTTGTTCACCTTGTTGTTGTATTTTTTTCGAAGGAGTTTTTTTTTACTCCCTGGAATAAAAAATAATACCCCGGGATTCAAAGACTCCTTTTCTCGATTCTGTAAAAAATCATGCCACTTACGTAATGTTATAGTGTCACAATTGCAATCACACTAACAACAATTCATTCCTTGATTCAAAACATTTGTTGTGGACATTTCTTTTTAAATAGTTGGATTTATAAGGGTTTTTTTTCACGTTACTTATCGTTGGCACGATAGATTTTATTTTGGCATGAATACTTTATTATTACTATTTTAGAATAAACTACTACTATTTCTAATATCATTCAGTCCTCGGTGGCACTTGTTCACTCAAAAAATGTTTTTAGGGGGCTATTTTATACTCCCGGGAGTAAAAAATAACTCCCGAGGAGTCAAAAATGAGGGAGTCAAAACTACCTCCATGGCTAGCACTGTATCAGATTTGCGATTCAGTGATTTAACAGACTGGAAAGGCTACCGGCCACGCTACCAGGCTACCTATGTACGGTTCATATGCACAACATACTAAATACATAGTACTCACTGAAGTAATATGAGAACAATTCAGTGGAGCAACATTGAGCATCATATACGTATTTTTAGGCTAATATTCAACCTTCTATTGAATAAGTGCCAACAAGATGTCGAAGCATATCTTCTAATCCATTTTTGAGGAAAAACACTTGGTGTTACGTTCAGTTTATACATATGAATTTACTGGGACAATGCTGTGCTTAGCTTACTGCATAAACATATGTAGTCCATGACATTTACGATGACCAGATTTCTTGCTTCAGAACTTACCTAAATAGGAGTATTTTATTATTAAGTAAAGTATTTTAAGACTGCAACTGTAATGAGAAATACAATAGGTATATAGTCTGTCTAGTCAAGGCCGTATTATTTTTGCTCAAACACACTGCAAAAGTCAAGTCACGTTTTTCAGTTGTTTTTGGATAAAATTGATAAAGTATAGACGTGTAAGAACCGAAAATTAGGCGCATTGTCGGGGGGGGGGGGGGAGGGGGGTCACGGGTCCGGTTGGCGCGCACCTAAATACGGCCTTGAGTCTAGTACGGAGTGATTATACATATATTAAGTAGCACTCTAGCTGACCCTGATATCAGCTGTAGATTGTAAGCATACTTTTATCCTTACATAATTGGCTGAGGCCCCAAAAGTTGATTCTAATTATTTAATTGGTGTCCGCGAGTATCCATCCACATGCATGTTTAATGCCTTCATTCAATATCTTGTATTCACGTGTGAAAGGGTTTTAATTAATTTTACAAATATAAAAATCTATTCGAATAGCAATGCTTACATTCCCATTTTGGGAGTAAGACAAACTTTGTTAAATGGGTCTCATTTCCTAATTTCCGTAAGTTTACACTTGGGCTTACTGTGCCAGAAATGTTTTTATATGAAAGTAGCTAATATGAAATATCACGCACAAATTCTCATTCGCGTATGCTTTTTTTCCGCCGGGAATCTTCATTCGGCAAAATAGCTTCCAGCTACAAAACATAATTTCCAGCCTCGTTGAATCTATAAATATGGGGCAAGTATTTCTGAATGAGCATTAAATGGTATAGCTTAAAATGGTAAATGTAGTTAATTCTGCGATAATTAGGATGAGGATGCTGCTTTTACTGTACGACGTTACTTTCTCAATAAAATAAATAAGCTAATTCAGTTCACGGTGCGATAGGGATTAACTTGACATTGATTAATACTGCTATCGTGCATCAAATAGCTGGCAGCATTAGTCTTGTAACTTGTAACTCTCCGTGGTAAATGGAAAATCTTATGTATGTTCTGGCATGCAGGAACATAAATACCTTAACATGGATTCTTAAAACATATCTACAAGCTACCTAAGACCATGAAAGCCTCTGTCTCAAGGTTAATTGCTGTTCCAGGCGTGCATGTTAGTATTCGGAAGATCTGCATGGGATTATGTATAAGAAAAAAAGTTAATGTTTCAATAAAATGTCTCTGTAGGCTCCGTCATTGGTCCTCAACATGGAAGTGGTTGAAGCGAAAGGACTTCATGGAAAGGATGTCAACGGTAGGCCTGATTAATTGATTCTTTTCACTGGGTCTGGTTCTCCAGCTACAATCCACCAATTGACAACATTGTGTTTTTAGGCCTGAGCGACCCGTTCTGCACTCTCTACGTCTCGGTGAAGCAGAAGCAGAATACTTCAATGAAGCCTGAAACCCTGACTCCGGTTTGGAGAGAATATTTTTCGTTGTAAGTTGATATAATTAAGAGTTTAATTTTTGGGAGATCACAGGAAACTGAACAGTTTTATTTTCGCTCGAAACAAGCTGCATAACGAGGAATTACCTTGAAATATTTACTTGACAATCGTAATCGTCCATGGATTAACTACTAGGGAATACCAGTTTGAGAAGCTATTATCATTCCAGGTGGCTATTCTAACTATAATATAATCCGGTAAATCTCTATTCCTTTTATCAGCCCTGTCACGAACCCTAAGGAAGAAGCCCTGAGTCTTGAAGTATGGTAAGGAGCCAGCAGTATATTACCCTAACGTTTCCATTAGCCTTATATATGTAGTAATGAATTATTGGGCATAATAGGGACTACGATCCGGAGGAGAATCTTTCAGACAAAATGAAACGATTCGGTGAGGTCAAGTCCACGAAAGGACTTCGGGTCCTCATGAAGGAAATTGCTCTCACGGCTTCTGCAGCCAAGCAGCAACATGACTTTCTCGGATGTCTCAAAATACCCCTTAAGGTTTGAATTAGCTATTATTTCCGAGAGTCAACTATTATATACGGTAGCCATACGGTAGGGTTTTTAGTCACAATATTTTCCATACAGATTATATCTCGATCCGAGTCAAGATACGGCTTTGATGCCTATTTAAACCTTGTTAAGCATCGAAAGAAGGGTCATACGACCAAATTTAAGCTAAATCTAACAAAATGGCATTTATTTCACACATGTGACCTTTGATGACCCGTAGTGTGTCAAGGAGTCGTGAAGCAGCTTTGGTGACCATTTAAACGTTGTTCAGCATCAAAATGTGTATAAGAATATCGCATTTTTAGGCAAATCGAACAGGCGGTGTATGTGACGTATGTATGTATTAAGCGCATTGTCCTTTTCCATTCCGAGTATGATTTGTAGTACTATACCTTTCCTGAAATATGTCGATGCTGGATAACAATATTTTTCGATTAATTACTCGTATGATGCCAACTCATATCCCTATCCCACACCCCTGACGTGTAGAAAGTTTAAATACATCTTCTGATGCCTACCAACTCGTGCCCCTCTTCTAATAGGTAAAATGTACCGTTATCTCTCGTACCAAAGATGCCGAAACCAAAATCTGTTTTTAATTAATTCCAATCTGAATTCCCCTTCCCTGCGTAAAGGTGTACCAACCTTTAGTTTGACTTAATTTGAACCCTGAATATGATGGGCTACACTTGAGCATTCAATAAGCCTGATCAAAGCCTTGTGCTTTTTAAAGTTGATGGGCAATTGCTGACCTGGCCTAAATTGCTGACTCTGGTGCTAATTTGCAGAAACTCCCGCCGGACGGCTTGGACAAGTGGTTCCCACTTGAGGGTAAGAACGGCGGTGGTAAAAAGAACAAGGGGGAGATCTTGCTCCGAATGGCCCTTGGTACAGAGAAAGAGAAGCGAGTTGCGGCTCAGGAATACCGCCATGTTCTCCACTTGCTTCTGGTCCACGAACTGGACGAGGAGGCCATAGCACCCTACCAGTGGAGTGGCCTCTTCAAGAACAAGAACTCCACATACATTCTGAACCAATTGCGGTGGCAAGGGGGCCTGACCCAGATGGACGTGGATATGGCAAAATGGCTCGTCTATGCCAGAGTTCAGTGTGACCATCCACTCAACGCCAACCTCTTCCCACCCATACTAGAAAAGATTACAGGGTACTTGGAAACTCAAGTCATTTCTGAGGATGAGGTAAGGAAACGGGCTCCTACTCGAAGCCCATAACCATACCTTTACCATAACTTGAGCTTAATACTACGCTCTGGCATTTAGGCTCGCAAGTTCTGGTTCCTCACCGAGAAGCTTGTGGAGAATTTCACAAATTATATCAGGAACATTCACCAGTGCTTCCTCAACAATTCCAGCAGTGTAGCTGCTCAGACGTATCACATGCTTAAGTATGAATGCAGCACGCGTTAAGTGCCTCCCAACCGTAGTACCATGTAATAATGGCTTTTATATTCCACAGAACATTGGGACTTCTGAAAGACCTTCTTGGCAACCGGGAGAAATCCAAGGTTGATTCGGAGTCCAAAATGACTGTAGAGTTTATCATGGACAGGATTGAGAGTGCGGTCTCGAGAGGAGCCCATGAACTGTGAGTTTTGGCCCGACCCTAATTCCGCATTATATGCTGCAAAAAGGAAATGATGCGACAATGTTTATTGGCTTCCAGATTTACCGGAGTGGCTCAAGTCGACACGACGGTTGAAGAGAGTCCGGTTGAGAACATGATTAAAGTGGGACAATTACTAATTGCAGACTTGCGGAAGGGCCTTGAAATCGTCCATAGCTGTTTCAAAGAGTAAGTCGATTTTGCAGTAGAAATTGAATTTATGGCTTAGAAGGAGTTCGAAGTTGGAAGCATATGTACTGTACAGATGTGTCTGTAAATGTAGATACATAGCATAGATCTCTAATTTCCCTTCCGCTTTTAATTCCGCTCAACCTAATGAGCCCCCGATTGTGTTTTCCTCATTTAGCATTGACATTGTTTCTGTGTAACACATATTTGGGATTCTACTTTCGGCAGACATTCAAATTGTTATTAAACCTTGTCTGCAATGACTAGGTATAGCCATCTGCATGTAGTTTGCGGCTTCTCCTTGACAATGAAGTGAGAGTGAAAATAATGACAATGACAAAGTAAACTAATATACTAGTTTAATCATCCTGTTGTCACGATTAACAAAATATAATATTATGCTAGAGCACAAATGACAACTGTTTCCTCGTTCAATATTGATTGTCTCCTTCCTGAAATATCAGTAATCTGACATGTCTTACCTTATTATTTCAGACTCGTTGATATTGAATATTTTGACGTCACGTATCGAGTTTATGATGAAAAGGTAAGATTTATGATTGACAGCAACAGCAGGTTATGCGGGAGTGTTCCGCTGGCGGACGAATGATCGAATTCAGTTGGTCGAAAGGACATTTGATCGGTTCCGTTAGATCGAACTACCACTTGATCGAAGCCCCATTTTGAGGAAAAGGACACTTGGTCGAATCGGCATTTGAATATTTCCTTCTATATAGTATATAGAGAATAAAGGTAATAGAGAAGGGAAATAATGTAAATTGAATTAGACGAGCCTTCTAGGAGCATTATTATTTTCCCAGCTCCTGTTCCCAATAGCCTGTCGCAAAGGTTGAAAATTATTCTTTCCTTTCTTTCATAAGAAATTCAGCACAGCTTCCAGCCCGAAGTTTAATACTGTAACGAGTACGAAAAATAAGGAAATAGCTTTGATTGACGGTGGCCTGTACGCTTATATACAAACCACCGACTCCTCAGATAAGCCATTTGTCGTGGACATGTATTAATTATTTTCATTTAAGTTAGATTAGGTTAGGTTACAAAAATTCGCCTGGCCGAACTAAAACACGTAAAATCTAACCGATGTTAGTTAAGATTGCGAAGCAATCTTCACTAACTTAGGTTAGATTTTCCGTGATTTAGTTTGGTCAGGGACCCTGTAGCTCGCTACCAACTTTTTGGTCCCGCACTTTTCGGGACCAGTCAAAAAGTCCCGCATTACTAAAATGACGAACATAGTACTTACGGTGCTTGCGTGTACATACATATATGTAAGCACTAGCAAAAGCGAACAAGCCCCCGCCGTAACCCGAAATGAGGAGTAACGTTTTCAAATCATTTCTAGCGTACATTTGGAATTGGCGTTTATTGAATGGTGATTACAGATCCACTGTAGAAATGCTTAGAAAGTGTTGTTCTTCATACGCCGTTAGAGTTTTAGCTTGTTGGATAGTGCAAGTAAATCATTTGTTTCATTTTCCAATTCCGTGCCTGTGCCTGTAAACTGCCATTCCCATTCTGTGTATCTCCATAGTGTACTGGAAATTAACGTTCGCTTAGTAAGAGGCTTGGCAATACCTTGACAACAATGTTTGCTTATATGCGTTATCCTAGGCACGTACGTACGTGCGCGTTTTATTATATTTATGCAAGCACCATTAATACGCGCTCAACATTTTATTAAACACTAGTAGCCGCAGCACCAGAAATTCTGGTGATTAGTAGTAGTTTGGGATTTTAATCGTAACAAATGTATAGTTACAGAGGTAGGTTTAATTCCAATACGTTCGAAATTCAAACTCATTAATTGGAATTTAATTTAAAAAGAGGATTTTAATTTCATTTGACAATTTGACAAAGATCGCAAAAAGGTCCGGTAAATAATTCAGCCTTTAGCCTTTTAATCTAGATATATAACACAACATTCGTAGATCAAATTTTCTACCTTAAATCTGTTTATCGGAGCTTGCAAACAAAGGTGCTACACTCATACAGGCGACAGCCAATAATTTATAAGATAATTGCAAAATATTCGACTTATGTGTTATATAACGATCTATTGAATCGTGTACTCCCTCGCATTTTAATTCATTTACATTTGTAAATAAATTGTCGTTTTCAACCATATTGTTTTCGATCAAAAAGAGAGTTCGACCATGTTGTTTTTCGATCATTCGGATTCGATCAAATGTCCTTTCGATCAACTGAATTCGATCAAATGTCAGGGGGGACCGGAGTGTTCAGAGTAGGATTCACCATGCGGCAGAGAACTGTATTATGCTTTTTCAATGCATTTTTAATTCCAGTACTGTGAACTGGTGCGGCCTGTAGTGGAAAAAGTTTGCTCCAATCTGAAACGACTGGATTTGCGAGACGATGATGAGTGTACCGAGGAGCAGGACTTATCAATGGGAACAACACTGTTTGAGCTATACTTGGCAGTTCGGCAATTTTCTGAGTAAGTTCATAGTGCCCTAATCTCCAGAAGACTCGCTGTGGCTTTGTGTTTCGAAATATGGATTTAACAAAAGTTCTCTGATGAGCTCTTACGTGTGGCCCTACCTGCCACGCGGAATGACGAATCACTACCGTAAAACGAATCGTAACATTGAAACGAATCACTATTGAAAAGTGCTCTGATGGGCTCTTGCATGTGTATTTTAATTTCCCGCCAATTAAACGAATTTTTCAAATGTTTTGAAAGAGATTGATTAGGTGTACTTCGGTGCATCCGAAATCGGTGCTAACTCAAGCTGACCTTGCGTGACCCTTACAGGTCATGTAGGGGGCACGGATAGGTCGAAACATGATTTAGTATCCCCCAACAGTCATTTTGCTGTGCCGCATGCTATGGTTTGGTAGATATACCCCGGTGATCGCTTTGAGGTCTCCACATGACCCCTAAAGGTCAATATAAAAAAATAGTCTCTAG
This sequence comes from Hypogastrura burkilli, assembly GCA_034696285.1. Classification (NCBI taxonomy): domain Eukaryota; kingdom Metazoa; phylum Arthropoda; class Collembola; order Poduromorpha; family Hypogastruridae; genus Hypogastrura; species Hypogastrura burkilli. Next base: position 9,521 of record JAQFZY010002892.1, read on the forward strand.
GGCCTATGGCATCCAAAACCGAGGGTAACTCAATTTGGCCTTGGGTGACCATTGCGGGTCACGCGTGAGTCATGGGGTCACCGTTAGGCCGGAAAACTGGTTTCTCACATGTGTTCCCGCTCCCCAGGCTCGTGCAGACCTTTTAATGTCACATGACATGATGTGGTCCGAGTGACCCCAGGTGACCTTCCGGGATCACTGGTGGGTCACAGAGGGGTTAAATCATGGGTAAAACCATAAAGTAACAATCAGCATGATATTCTGGTCAATTTGATATGCCACATACCATGGTCGAGTCGGATTGACCTTCCGGGGTTGCCTGTGGGGGTCACGGGGTGGTCTAGTAACGTTCTGCGTCCCATATTTGTAACCCCGTGACGCAGACAAAAATTTTGATGTGCCACATGCCATAGTTAAAGCAATAGTCACAAAAGGTCATTTTCCACCCACTTTTACCCCGGGAAGGGGTCAAGGAGTCATTTGCCAGTAATGTGCATTGGATTTTTAGAATCTACGCAAAAAGTTGAGTCTAGGTCCGTTTACCCCATGGTTGTACTTGGCTTTGTGCAAATTTGCCCATCGCGTGTGTTATAGAGATAGAGATAGGGCGTTTTGGACTAAGTATAATCGGATTGTTAATTATTCTTGAAAAGCATTTCAGTACCATTGCGTAACTTTCCAACAGCTTGGGGTCAAATGTTGCCGTTCCAGATGACCTTTGTATTAGCGGAGCATTCCACACATGGTTCTATGCCAGTGTTGCCCAGTGGCTGGACATTGCGTTCTACAAGGCCATGAACCGGATCAAGAAAGCCGTTCAGCTGGATAATCTAAGACCAGTTGACCAGTATGTCCAAAGAAGCTCATCAGCAGTGGACACAGCCCACATATTTCATCAAGTAAGTATGCTAAACGTGTGTTTTAGTGAAATAAATAAACATTTATGCATATATATGACAAAAAAAAGAGCTTACGACAGTAGGCAGCAGGCATATCAGTCCGAATTAATCAGGCAATGCTTTCCTATTCTTTCCCTGAGCGGAAAGGTAACTTTTCCTTGACAACCTTCAGGTCCGTAAATAAATACGGAAAAGTTACCTCCCGTAGGGTATGCATTTCCGCAGGTCTCAAAATGAAGCCACGGCA
>JAQFZY010002893.1:0-10666 GCA_034696285.1 Hypogastrura burkilli
TAAATGGAAAGACAGGTACATGACACGTGCAACCTACTATCACCAGGGTGTACATGTAACATGCAACGTTTCTTATTCTGGTTCTTTCTGCCGAGTGAAAGTTCTAAAGTTAAATAACTCTTTCCGGCTCCTGTCAATTTGTATATACTTTTAGCACATTTTAGTATTTTCGGACTGTACTTTTGTAACTTTGTGAAAAATTCTTGTCTAATACATAAAGGCATGGGTTCAGAGCCAGGCGTAAATGGAGGAGAAAGTTTGGGATTTGCAAATTCGGGGACTCCTTATGCCACGTCGACTTGATTTCTCCATTTCACAAATCCCGTGTCGGTCCCAGCCACAGCCCACTTAACTTTACTTATGCAAGTATGGCTTTAAGTCCGAAGTCAGACGTGCTAACTTCCAGTCGGGTGCACTCTAAAACTTTATTGCAGTATATACTTATGTAATACGAGTATATGCACTTTGTATGAACTACTGATCCTGAGTTCAAAGTGAATTGATTCATTCTGCTCGTCACAAAAGCCGCTTTGGCGGAATACAATGTTTTCCCATTCCATACTCTAGAGAGCAAGAAATACGAATGCCAGTAATGCTTTAGGCATAGGTGTGAATTGATGAATTGATTAAATTCGAAAAGGGTGTTTGGAAAATTCAAAAGCTAGTCGAAAGCCGGATGTTCTCTTTTTGAATTGTATACTCCTTAATTTGTTATAGATAAGCACAGATTTAGCCTTGCAACGGACTTAACCAGTACGTGGCGCCAGAATAATGAATATTTTGCATATAATTTTCGACGCCATTAGGATAACGAAATATATGGCGCCTTATGAGATAGGATTAAACCAATGCAATGCCTGTGTAATGAGCTCAAGCTCTCACTTATGGTGTACGATTTCAATGTTTTCGCTCTATCTAACTCCAAAGTTTGCAAGGAATGGAGGATTCCGGGCGCCTATTTAACCTATCACCTTTATCTAATACGTCAACCACAGCATTACTGACGCAGAGACGCGCCCAGCTATGTATATGTATAATGCCTGCTTCTTTGCGAAAACCCCGTTGCCTGTCCGGCACTAGGATACAAGAATTCTAATTTTCGCCGGAGCCCTCAGTCGAATTAGAGGTAGGTACGTCAAGAGAATCTGAGTTTGCACAAGCTCTGCATTCGAAATTCTCCGTAAACCTAAAAGCAGGAATATCTGTATATTGAGATGTTTTCCCGAAAGGAACCGTGGCGCCGGGATGAGGCGCCTGGAGGGAATTTCAGAGCCTAATTCGGTATTCTGCTACCTAATGCTAATCTCAGCTATCCCTCCCCAAATCCATTGTATGAGTTCATTCCGCCGCGCCGCCCAATCTTGTGAAAATTAAATCCCTCGACACTGCCACACGTCTACAAAAAATGTTTCAAAATTCGGAGTTCGGCCGAATTGTAATTGTACTTGCTGTGACCTTAAAGCATCTAAGAATCAGTTACATGACCACGTGTCATTATCCTGTTACGGATAAAAGCTCCCGGCTGACTTGTGGCATTTCTCGCTTGCCTAATTATAGGAGAACCTGTGCCTGCCCTTCCTTACTGTCAGCTCTGTTTCTACGTACATGCATTGTACATGTACTACGTAGGTATGTGACAGATTATGCCATAATACAATTGTACGTATCCACTATGCAATCGTCTGAGGCCTAAGCTGGAAGCCTTAGGATAGCATAATACCGCATTCCGTATCATGTAGATCGTAGCGGAGGAGGTACAAGCTCCTACTCCTACGGCTTCTCTCAGGTTGACAATTATGATCAATTGAAACAAATCAACTAGACAAAGTACTAGAACTAAAGAGTTCGAAAACGTCTTTTTCTGTGGATCATGAGGCCAGAACTACTACTTGGACTTCTGAACGGATCCAATTTGCGAAATTCCGCTGCATTTTGCACCTGCACTCTTCCAGGACACGGATCTTTCTGCCTCTTACGCTTGGACTTAGCCTTAGGAACCGTCTTACTACGCACTAGTAGTGCATCCAGGCTGGGCTTTCGAACTACTACTATGCTGGAGCATGTCTTTCATTTCCATACCATCATCGATTCTTGGGTCAGAGGCTCACCCAAAACCCGTCTCACTAAAATATACAACCCCTGGGACATCATGCCCCTCGTGTAATGTACGGGCAATAATTTAATCGAAAATCAGAGCCCCTAGGTTTTTTTAAACGGAATATTCGTTTAACTGTATGCACCTTGTAGATTGTTTAATAAACTGGATAGTATGCATACTGACTGGTAAGCTCGGGAAGTCGAATTCCATCAATGCAAAATTCCATATTTTATCCCTTGTTGCTAAAAGGTGGCTATATACCAGAATTCCGCGGAGCTCTTTCCAAAGGTGTAATTTATTTCACGCTGCGATGATGGGAATATTTTAAAAATTAAAACTAAAGTATAGATTATAGGAGAAGCAAGCCTGCTAATTTTATGTATTTTCTACGAATCCCATTGTAAAATATACTGTGCCACTACCAAAAACATAAAATCCTGATTTAGAGCTAAGCTTCAGCAAGAAGCAAAATATTCCGTGTGACTATGAAATTTTGTATTGGTTGAATTCGAATTCCCAAACTGACCAGTCAGTTGCATCCATCTTTTCCAATTTCCTAGACAATCTACAACGCACACAGCAGGTATTAAGAATTTATGTAGAGGATCCTGAGGATGTACAGGATTTACAGGCTGTACCTTTTAGTGAGTCCGCCCAAAACAGTAAGCAAGAGTGGGTATGGACTGGTATGGAACCTAGTATTGCATTCCCTGTGCTACTACTGCCGCTGCTGCTGCTCTGTTACTACCTCGCAGTGCAGAGACACTCTCTCCCTCAGTCTTGCCCACTGTCTCAACTGCGGAGGACCTCAGCTTCGTCGTCGCCCGTCAACTCTCCTGCCACCGTCGTCGTCGTCGTTAAAGGAACTGACAGGGTTTTCCGAAGCGGGACTTAACGACCTCACCCAAAAAATATTCAGCTCCGGCCCTTAAGGTAAGGACTCCTTCAAATATCCATCTCTGGATGCTAAAACTATTGTCGCATGCCCAGGATAGGCCTTGATCTTCTTCTTTCCTCCTTCCTTGGAGGACAAGGACGATCGGAATAGGAATTCCTGATGCGTAAATATACAGAGGGCTGGCTTGGTCCCTGGTCCTCCCACCGTTGCGTATTAATAGATTGCATGGTCATGGATCCGAAGTCGGGATGGCTTGTATTTTTCATGCCAGGAAAAATAGCTTTTTGAGATAAACTATAATAACTAAGCGGAGCAAATTCGTTGTTTGTAGGCCGAACCGAACGTAACCTAAGTTTATTTATGTGGCTGAATATCAGTGACAAGTGACAATGGTAACTTAGCATAATAGTTGGGCCTGATAGTTGATATTGATAGTATAGCCAAACGTACCGTATTCAACTGAATTAACGACTCGTACAATATCTGCATTTTATGGTAAAACGCCAGTTCATTTCTGCATGAAATTATTACTTGGCCCATTCCGAGGCAGGGTCACATCTGAGCTTTAAATGATAAAGGTTAGGCTGTATCAGGGTTGGGATTTAGCAATTTCCAGCCAGCCTGGGCACGCTGTCAATGTGCCTGCCTTCGAACTTTGGCCTTGTAAGGTTAGGGAGTCGAGGTTGATGAATTGTGATGATTAGGTCGTCAATCGTAAACAAAATCATATTACGTCTCAGAGTGGTCCAGGACTGTAGGCCATTGCAGATCCCAATTTGGCAACGGACATTACGTTTGTCGGGGTCGGGATCCCAGTATTAAAGTATCCTGTAGCTGGGCTGCATTTACGCATTTTGGGCTTAGGTATATGTAGTATAAGGAAATACTAGTATACGAAGAATGCGTTAGAGATATTCCGTTATGGGATACCGGGGAAGGACATTAGAGCATTTTTGGATTGGAATTTGGAATCCTTCTCCTTCCTCATTGCTGGAACTAATTATGGAATACAGTAATATAGCACTTTAGTCCAACCCGAACGGTAAAAGTTGGCGTGGGTTGGGATGCTCCATCCACCATCCATCATCTCAATATTCTATCCTCTCTATGTTTTGACATAATATTTGCATGCACTTGTGCAGGGCTTGAGGATGGATTTCTTTTGACAACCTCGATTCAGATCTCAATGTTGTGCATTTTAACGAGATATGTAGGTGTTATTGTAGGGAAATTGTCTTAAATCAATCAACAATCTATTTCTCACTGTAGTCTGCATCTGCACTCTACAGTAGTATTTACTACGTGTGTGACTTTCCGGTTTCCATATTTCCAGCTTTTCCCTGGAAAAACGGGTTTGTCTACTTCTTCCAGCGATACGCATATTATAATGTAAAACTAAATATTTAGATGGACCGGGTTTGTTCTTCTCTTGAAATGCCTGACGTGACTGAGTCCTGACTCAAGCGCTCGGGCTTAAGAGTACTCGGGTTAAATTGTGAGGACCAGGCTCGGGAATAACGCAAATTGATACTTGAGACCGGCCGAAACCCGACCCCCAGCCTTGATACTTAACAAACAAAATCAGACGTAAAAGCCTGTAATTTGAAGGAACAATTAAGGGAGACTGGGGAGAATGTGTAATTGGAGCCTGTGCACAACAGCAGGCTCATTTGTGGGCTCAGGATTACCCCTAACAACCCTTAACCTCTTGCTTACACAGCAATTTCTGGGAATAGGAAAACGGAGTCTTTATATTGGGATTGAGGAGCATTGGAGGTCGGGGTCAGAACATTAAACTGTCTCGATCGAGCTCAAGGCTCCAGTTCAGATCTAAAAATCTCTCGAACTCCTCTAGGCTCAAACTGAGATTTAGTCTACTAGGCATAAAGTGACGAAGGCCCGTCTGTCTCTACACCTCCAATGTCAAGGGTCAAGAACAACAATTGTGAGTGCAAACTAAGCAGAAGGATTGTTACTTGGAAATTATGCTCCAAATAAATTACACTTTCATATTGCTCATTACGACTGTATTGTATATGCTCGACATTTATTTCAACGCCTTGCCTTTGAACTGCTTACATTAATTAGAAGTGTCGTTACGGTTGACAAGCCTGTTTCTGACTCAAATCAATGTCACTTCAATCCACTAGCTCGAGGTGGCTCTTCGGAGCGTGTACAAAGAGGCTTCCTCAGCAGCCGTTTGTGGCCAGCCCGACGTGAGGAACTAACAATGGGGATTGATCAACCTCTGTGATCTCTGGGTGTAGATGTAGATTCCTATTGGGGTAACTACGCCTATCATCTAATAGTTTGTGCGTGATGTGGTTAACCGAAAGGGAAAACTCTTTTTCTGGCTAGTCAGTGACCTTTAACTCTTTTACAGTATAGGAAGGAAGGTCGTGGGCCGCTCGGCTTCTACTCTCTGTCCCCGCCTATGATTCTACGGAATCCTCAAACCTTGTACAACTTCATAGATCGGCGGATTTTAGGTACGGAACTTTGCCTAAAGCCCTCTGGTCCCACTCTTTGGAAATCCGGGCTGGAAACTCCCGAAAAGTTTTTACTGAGAACTATGCAGCTTGTGAATGTCAGAATGCTTGGCTAAGGCTGACCCTACAAGTATTATTCCCCGACACGTGGCTCCCTTCCCAATGCATAATTTACCGACTGTAGGATTAGTGGACCTCTAGTATATGATTAGGATTGGGTGTGATTCGGAATACTTGATTCGAACCTTGTACCCGGCTGTCAGAACGTTAGGAGGCGGGGTGCCGAGAGTAATAGGATCCTAAATCGGACTCATGGCTCATGCGTTACAGACATAAAAAAATGGTGTCATAAATATATTGGAAGGCCATGTAATCAAACACCTATTAATCCCAGAATATTACATTTCTTTCAGGACTGGAGGTTTCTTTGGACTTTCTGTCTGTCAACTGTCAGGGGCCCAAATTGGGGACGGACCCCAACGACTTCACACCTTCACTCAAACATACCTCACTGTGCGTGTAAAGCTTGGAAAATCGGAATTCGCATTCAAATATTAAATTCCCAGCCGGTGACTTTGTGCCTATAACTTGAAACTTGGGCCAGGCCACACAATGTGTCTTCCCCAGTAAGAGTGGGTTCTAACTGGGACCGCCTACTAGGAAGTAATAGCCTTGCCTGAAGTCAGAACCACGATCCCGATCCCGGGCCTTGGAAGCATGGAACTCTGTGGAAGTTGTTGGAGCGGGGCCCTCCTGGCTGGGCTCCTGCTTGTTACAGTTCTTGTCCAGCAGGGACAGTGCGCGGCGGCTTCGGAATGGTCTCTCGGGACCGCCGAAGAATACGTCACGGCCTTCATTAATCTCACTTACATGGAGGGAGACCGGCCCCATACCGAGAAGTCGGAAGTGAGTACGGAATTCTATTTTCTGCAAAATTTTCCTGGAAGCCCCATTTGGATCCATCTGGAGGCGTTGATTTATGTAGAGCTAACCTTAACCTTCATCTCATCTGCACCTTGGCTGCTAGCTATTAGTTAGGGCTGCTGGCTCCACATAGGAACGTAGGTTTGCCTTTGCCCATTAAGAGCCAGCTCGTATATGGCCATTCAGGAAGTAAATGCGAGAGCACGCATAAGCGTTGCTGGTAGGTGTTACGAGCCCATTGTTGGATTACCATTGTTATTGTGAGCCGTTGAGATTGGGCCGGCAGACTTTTGGCCTATCATATGCAGTGCTACCTATAGCACTCAACGTCATTCTCGATTCCTTTCAACAGCTACGCGTAAGCCGAGAACGAGAGGCTGCTCTTTTTTTTGTAACTTATTAGCATTCATGGTGGAGTAAAGACGAGACCTTGAGAGGCTTGTTTTGCTTATAGGAAATACAGGCAGCCAGTAGTCCTGCAATTACTTAGACACTCTCGTTGCGGATTGCGGCGTTGATGAGAACCTGGGCCCCTGTATTTCCTAACTCTGTGCCATTTGGTTCTATTTCTGGTCTTTCGTAGCAAAATTCGTACTTGCCTGTGCCTGTATATAGATTCCGGTCTTCCACCAAGCATGAAATTTCCGTCTATGTGCTTTCAATTCTTCCGCATTTTGGGTTCTTCGGAGTTTAAAAAAAAGCAAATAAGACTTACAGAGTTTACTGGATAATTTGACAGAGCAAATGGTACTTAATGATTTACTGGGAGCATACTGAAACTGACTGCTCAGTTTGGGAATTCAAATTCAATCCATTTTCATATTGAAATCCAATATTTTACTTCTTGCTAAAGCGTGACTCTAAAGCTGAATTTTATGCTCGTTCCAATGATGCAATTTCTTTTGAGATGCGTAAACATTATGTCAGTTCCCATACTCATATACTACACTTGCAGAGCATAGCACCCTCGCCTCGCCCATATCCCTCAATCAATGGCATGTAAATGAATGCTAAGCGAATTCCGGAACAGCCTTTCTGGAGAGACATTATAGGAATAAAATAGCGCTGGGAGCAGGAGCTACAGCTAAATAGCCATTAATATACAAATCACAGCACTTGCTCTTCCAGGTAAATCCTTCTTACAGTATATCCAGTATAGTTGAGTCAGTATTCACAGTTCCTTATATGCCCAATGCCTCTGTCCCACACATATTTGTCTGCTTTGGAATCATCATAAATGATTGTGTGTTGATGACGAGATGCAGTGTCACGGAGTTTCCGAGCCTGATTAGTACTCTGGCTAATATGCCTGTTTACTTGGCTCAACTACCACCGCACTAAACCACCAAAGGCTAGGTAGGCTATCCAATTAATAATTCATGAGGCAGTAGGAGTCTAGTTGATTCAATATTATGCCAATGTGAATCACATCACGGTCTCTTTGCTCTCTTATGAGTATGGGCTGCATCTTATTATCCAATGTCCAATGGCCCATGGCCCAAACCTTCCATTTTTATCCGTATACCAAGCCATTTGGAGCGGATATTATTTGGAATATGTTTATCATCAGTCTCTAGCTCGTCGTTCGTCCTAGACAGGCACAGCCTAGTTTTTGCGTACTGTGCACATTTCTAACTAAGGTGCGTATTGTGCACATGTTGATAATTATGTGTGCGCCTGCCTAGGATTATTCTGAATACAACGCCAAAAGTTAGTGCTATGGGAATCAAGTGGCTCAAATGAGAATCAGTTCAGTTTATAATTAAAATAATAAAAGGAAATCTGGCGGTTGAAACTGAAAATCAACAATATAGGCATCTTCGTACAAGAAAAATATAATTTAGGTAAAAAAATAGGGTTGAGTTTGGTTCTATTTTGTAGTGTAGTGTGTAGTATTGTATGAGTTTATAGTATTTTCGAATTAAATTGACCTAGTTTAGGTTAAATTGCATTGCAAAAACTAATTTATTCCGCTGAATATTGTAGATAATTCTACGCCATGGAAAATGGAAGCCGAAAACACATTTATTTGTACTTGTCGATATTTAGGTATGCCTAAAATAGGCTAGTTAAAAAGCATATGACCCGCGCTCAAATTAAGACGTTATTAGTTTGGTCCGATGATGGAAACGGAAGGCAAGTGCATAATGCAGGCATTCCCCGGAAGTATGTACGTGTGCATTCAATTGAGAGGCTCTTTGTGCATTGTGCTTATTTTGGCTCATCATGCCATCCATAAACTCTTTTTTTCGGAGAGATCCAAGCATCGAAGCGGCAGGTCACTGACTGCATGTTTTTATTCCGTACTCAGGATGCATGCACACTAACAGGTTTACTACTGATATATCCAAGCTTTTGAATTAAGCATTATTTCCTGTAAATAGATGAATAGGTTATACTTACCTAACTCTAGCTCTTTGACCCAGCTAACCCCTAATCATTGTACAGCGCATTCTCTCATGTCACCGTCATCTGTCCAAATGCATAAAGTAATCTAATTGGATTATGAATGCGGATGGCCTTCCAGGAGTCATGCAATATTTGTCCTTTTTCAATCATCTAATATTATCATGGTCAAATGCTTACGGACGCGTTCTGCATGTTTGGAGAGCTCAAATAATGAGTTCGTCTTCGAATTTGAACTAATGAGTCCGACTTATATAGCAAGTTTCATATGTACTTAGTGATCTATATACTTTATTATACGTGCAGATTTGTGCTACTGTAGTATGATTCTATGGGATACAATTGCTATTACAATTATTTGATCTCTTCTTCATACTTATGTACATTTTGTTAGTACATGATGTGATGTTCTATAAATTCCAGTAAGAGAAACAGTCGCCAAGGTGAATACGATTTACTACCTATGTAGATATGTAGGCGTGACGTTCAATTGCGTGACTTCGATTCCACAAATATTGATGTGTATTATATCTTGGTCCAGTTGGGAAAAGGGAAATTGCCTAAATAATAGTAATTTGCTCACTGAACAATGTTGCAATTTGAGATAGGAACTATAATTGACACGTCTAAATCCCAGTTGGTTTCTTTAGCAAACTCCTGTGAACAAACTAAATATACTTTACGGATCGACTTGGTTCTCGTATTATTTACTTCCTGCATTAGCAGGGTACGTTTGTCTAATGTCAAACTTTTGTTTTGCCTTTTCAGGTGGGTAAATTTGGTACGGGAAAAGTTGGGCCGGCGTCCGGGCTGGTCGTTCATGTACATTCACAAAATAAGACGGCAGTTCATGACGGATGCGAGTATCCTTACGGAAATCAGTTGCCGCTCGCCGAGTCCTGGATTGCTCTCGTGAAGAGAGGAAAGTAAGTTGATCCTCCTTACGTATAATATTCCTACAGAATACATAATTAAATACTTGGTCCCAAAGTCTACAATTTACTAAACTTATTTGTATTTATAAATTGTATAAACATTGAGGCCGTCCACTATCAGTTCCTAGTTCTTGCCAGTTAAACTTACTTTAGTTGAGGAGGCAGGAGACGAACCATAATAAAAATACTTTATTGCGTAAATAGCACTATCTTTAAGTGATAGGAATGCTTCAGGCCTGGCTTCAAATAATGGCCTCATAGTTTATGATATTCTTGAACTCGGAAGTTATGTAGTGCACTGCGCTGCACTCCAGAAACCAGCAAACCGAGCCCATCGATTTTCGGAGCTCATAGTGGTATCTGTATCTCTCTGTATGACTATGAGGGAATGCCTACGGCTTGGATTTGATTTAGAAATATGAATGGGAAGAAGAACAGTTTTGTGGGGGCGAGTTGGCTTTTGGTATTTACTAGTTGGGATCGGAGTGACGTCGAGTACGGCAGCAGGATCGGATTGGAATACGCAGAGCTGATCCCTCATTAATATGCGTGCCTAATTTAATTACCTTACCTATTCCGAATGTTTGTTGGGTCAGATTAAGGACCCATTATGGACTCACCGTCATCTGGTCCAATAATACGCGTGGACTGCCGAGCCTGATAAATCAATACTCATCTATGTTAATAAAGGACTAACACGAAGAGGGATACCAAAATATGATGTGTGCCATATGGGAGTTTGTACGTATGAATTACTTACCGATAGAGCTCCGCAGGATCCGGCTCCGGCTCCGGCTCCGGCTCCGCAAAAACTCGGAGCAGACTGTTCGGCTCCGGCTCCGGCTCCGGAGCCGGCTCCTTATAGCTTTAGGAATTTCATATAATTCCTTTACTTGAGTCGTATTGTACATGTCCT
>JAQFZY010002894.1:0-10663 GCA_034696285.1 Hypogastrura burkilli
GTAAATTGTATTTAAATACTTCTACTTTGACTAGCCAACAAGCCCGCCCTAACGCGGAATCAGCAACTACATTTTCTGCCCATTTCTAGAGTACTCTAAGTATGTGTCATCATACCTCCATTAAACACCTTTATGGCACATGTGCAGAACATGTAGTTGCTGTTTCCGCGTTAGGGCGGGCTTGTTGGCTTAGTTAGATAAATACGTATAAAATATATACCACTACCCGTGAGTATTATATAACACTAAATACAAGTAATGCACATTCGGTACTGTACTACGAAATATTGACTTGAATGTAGCATCTGGTTGTGTGTACAAGCTGGCATCAACGTGAGAGGGTGAAACTCAAAAGCGCTCAGATAGGCCTTTTTGGGCGCTTAGATGGGCCGTTCTTCCATGAGCCATCACCGTCAAGGCAAAGTTACCTGTACGCTCAGAGAAAAAAGTACCTACAACATACAATAAACATTGAAGGTGTGGTTTTAATTGAACTTCTTGAATTACTACTATCTCTGGTGATTAGTAAGTAGCGATTGGCGATTTTAACAGTAACAAACGTATAGTTTAAGAAGTACACCCTTAAATGCTAATGCGTCGGAAATTAAAACCGCATTTTATCAAGTATCAACGTAGCGCAGATTCCTCACAAGGACTCATCTGAAGACCGACGTGCGAATCATTACGAAACCCCAACTCGCAATCGCAATGGTACATGGTACAGTAAGTAATAGGCGTGGTACCCTTAATTACTAACTCTCTCTTTGAAACAATATTATGGATTGTGGAACCTTGTCACGATCCCAAGATGACTCCAATCGACATTGACAAATAAATCATAGTCCCCATACATATCCGTCGAATGTTGATGTTGCTATGGGAAATGGAAGTCCGGCGGCGGCTGAGTGACCCTTTTCATTATTGTTTAGTAAACACTGTCAGCTGTCAGCTTTCTGGAAGTTGGTCAGTTCATAACTCCGCCCATTTCCGTTACCGGCAAATTGCAGAACGAATAAAGCCGCACAGGGATACAGTGAGCGATAGAGTCACTAACTTATTTAAGTAGAATTTTTAGAGGTGAAATCCGACGGTGGGGAAGTGTAACGTCACATTTACTGCTGCGTCTTGTTTTAAATACATGCATAAAGACCCCGTTACCGTCAAATCTTGCACTATGTAAGACTTCGTGGTAAGTGTAGATAACTATTTACAGCGTTCCTGGCGAACGGCGAACCTACATTTTATTTATAACTGTGAAGACTTGCCCCGTGAATAAGTGTCTTCTCTTGAGCAGGAATGGTTTGTAAAAGTTATTTTCGACTTTTAGTATTTCGTGTTTCCTCTTTTACGCGTAGACTAACGCCCGTATAAATAACATAAAAATACTCCTAAGGAATATTTAGTACAAACGAAGGCGAATAGTAGTTTCGAATACTTGAAAGAACAGCCATTTGATGTTGTTGTTCCTAATGTAGCATTCACAATTAAAAATATAAATCATTAGTTACTTCTTTTGAAGAAAACCTAATTAATTAATAGTGCACATAAATGTCAATATGGTATTACAACCTGTTTTGTAGGCGTGTTATTTGCATGCCAAAGCCATTTTAAAATAATACGGAATACCTAGAAGCTAAATCCTACTTTATAGTTTATACACTATGCAGTACCTGGATGTACTGGTTGTTAATCGGCATGCATTTCGATATTTCTGTAAATTGTGTTCATTCATTATTCATTACTGAACCAAGGATTCAGATTAGTTGAGAGGAGCTATGTAATCGTAAGGTAAAGTGGTCTCTCGGGTGTAATATTTTATCTGTAGCATTAGAATGCTAGAGAAGGAATTGCGAATTAGGCCTTGTTTTCTTACCTTTTGTGCTCCAGTAAGCAAATCACGTAAAGCTTGTCAGTTTTGAAAAATGTGGAACTAGACTCAAGCCAAGTGAACTACATTGAATAAATTAATTTGGCTATAAATCATTCTCGAATAGCTTTACTGGGTGGAATTACTTGGGGCAAAGCGATCAGATCAATAGCGTGCTCTATGAATTATACTTTTTATTAGCCGTCCAATTACTTCAATTCATTCATGCTTGTCAGAACGCATTTCCTGTAAATATTAGTCAATGCTCTGAACCTGTCCATCCTGGCGTGTCATTGTTGAGCCAATTGGTCACTTTCAGCCAGTCCTCCAAAGGCTGAAAGTAACTGCGAATTGCTCTGGCATTCATCGTTCGTTCACCCGTTAGGGCCTCCAGTGCATCTGGCCACGGCTTAGAACTCCCGAGCTTCAGCATTGCCCTGGGAAACAAATCAATTCGTATTGCTTATTGGAAAAATGGGCCTTTCAGCATTCAGATTCAGACACAGTACTTTACCTATACCTAATTCAGCATTCAGGTAACATCATTTCGACAAGAAAGTACGTATCAAAGTTTCACAGTCTATGCACGACCCAAACCGTTTCATCCGCAACGACAGAAAGGGACTCGTTGCATCTGTTCTATGTAGTACTATAGTAATGCAATAATGTCGAAGTTACACGTATTTCTTTCAACTGCAAATGCAATAATGTAGGAGCTATATCAAGTAAGTATTGATCTCCGTATGACACCATGAGCCCTGAGCATGATTTATTGAGTCGAACAAAATTGATTTCAGTTTTTGGTCGACATGTCTGAATTCTCTCAAGCAAGTCATCACGCATCGTTTTCCCAAATCTGGGCTTGTAACTCGCCGCGCAAAGCAGTATAGTGATAAGCCCAGTTATAGAGGATTTTACGCGAAACCTGGAAATTCACCCCAGTTATGAATTCTAAATATCTCCGTCAATCATTTTGGAATCTTGTTGCCTTCAGGCTTTGGAAGTCACATTCAAGCCTTTCAGAACTTTGAAGATTGTAACTGCTGAGTCTAAAGGCGCGATAAATACCGAAAATTCATGAGCCGGTTCCTTTTGCTTGGCCTGGCTACTGCCGGGGACAGTATGGGTATATGGACGGAAAGGGCAGAGAATGTGAAGAGTGATGTCATGTTGATATAATGCCCATCCTCTCCATTGGACTCACTCTAAAGAGGAAAGAATCAAAATTCTGGATTGAAAGAAAGGGCATAAAGAAGACCATAATGGCAGGAGTACGCATAAGGCATACATAGTATCTCTGGGTGAAGGCCTTTCTCCTTGGGACTCCAGAATACATTTTGAGGGATTTTGGAACTGGGAACCTGAAATGTTTCAGGTTTCTCCATCTAAAGATGGATAGAGAAATGGTCAAGATTCCTACTTTATTTTATTATGTTATCTGAGGCCTTTCTTCCTCCTCCTCTCTCCCTTTGTACAGTAATAAAACTCAAAATCTCAATTCGGAATTCAATGTGAGTTCACATAGAAAATGATTTTCAATTCAGTTCATTCCCTCAAAGACCGTCCCTGAGCCAGTTAGTAAGGATACTGTCTCCATAATGAAAGGGATGGTGAAAGTTTCATTCCCGTCCTATTGAGATAGTACTGCGGACTGGATGTGGATCCAAGACTCAGTCCTCTGCTCTGATGTCTTATCTCCAATCCACCCGAAATGACTTAGGACTTTCTTCAGAGTCCCAGTCCTGGATCAGGGATATTATATTATGCAGGGCCCAAAGGACTGAACAAAGGTAAGCCAGGGACAAGTCATATCCAGCACCAGTTCCCTATTCATGGGAATTTTGGGAGTTCGAACACGAGCCCTCCAATGGATCCCCCTCTGAATTAGGGCCTGGACAAAAAATATTTGGCGGAGCCGGGTCATGCAGGTATTTCCTATGCACTACTATGTGGAGGAGATAAGAGAGGAAATGTGACCCCTTATTCCTCTTATTGAGTTGACGGTCTACTTTGGACCTGAAAGGAAAGGTTCTAGGATTACACGACATCCGAGCAGATTCCCACAGGAATCTTTGAGTGTGTACATTTAATGTCATACCTGCACTTTCCCCTACTTTCCCTTACTTCCTCTCTCCTGACATGAGATATGATAAGGGACACGCCCTGGAGAAATGTCCAAGATAACTCACAATTAGGCCTGTCCATTAGGGGAAAGTTTCTTTGGACAAGTTAGTCTTCTTCCTAGCAACTCTTGCAATTTACCAGGTGGCACATAGTACATACGTATGTTAGTCTCTCTATCTAATACACTAGCTGGACAAACTGACGAATAAGAGCGTTTATAAATTATGTCAAGCTGATTGTATTACTATTTTTTCACTTACCTAATTCGATGGTACGTAATGCCTAAAAGAAAATAGCGAATGACCTCTACTTCTGGAACAAAATTTGAAGAAATTTGAAGAAGACTCTGATATCTATGTAGTACCAGCGTGGGAAATTGTTTTCTTTAACAATATATTATTAAGTTTAGTCCAATTCTCCGCTAAACTAAGATTATACTAATTTAATCAAGTTAGTTAGTTTTTAAACCCATAGTTGTATCTGCTGTTTCTGTGGCCAATAAGCCAGTTCTCTTGAGAAGAGTCGTAAGTTTTAAATTAGATTATAATTAAAAAATATAATATAATTAATATATATTGGGTGAAAATTATCTACTTATTTATTTAAAATTGGCGTTATCTTTCCTGTGTTTGATACATATATCAATTTTCAGGAAGCGTTAAACCGAGTCATCATCCTTCAAAGATGTGTGATTTGTAGAATGTACTAGCAGACAATGGAGTATACAGACGCTTCAATACAGAAGCTAAAGTCGAGTGCTGAAGAATACGGCCCAGAAGAGGAGTGTCAGTGCTTGGTGTTGGGCACATGCCAATTTTCTACCGGTCATAGAAATCTGGCTCCACGCTATTACTTTAATAATCCCATAGAGGCTATACGTATACATACATTACATCTGTAGTAATCGGGGTACTATACTTGAATAGACTGTACTTAGAGTTTGAACCATGACATTCTCCGCAGTTTATATAGGCACAATCTCCCAATCAAACAATTGCAGGCATAATATAACTAAGAATGCAGAGGCTGTGTGGAGCTGTCTTTTATATTTGGAATTACATCGTATTGCACTTAAGGCGCCCGTAAGCTAATTCCAGCAGATACAAAGCAAAAATCCATATAATCCGCCGTGCACTTACTACACAGATAGCTCACAAAGAAAACATGGAGGCTCTGGAAAATCCAGGACATTATAAAAGAAGAAATCCACAATTGTGAAATTTGGACTGAATTGTTGAGGGGAAGAAAATAAAAGGGACATCCATGTATGTATGTATATGGTATAAATCTTCGGGTCGATATTTCCTTATTATTATAATGCATTACTATATATGGCATAAAATTTGGCAGGTATGTTTTATTTCATAACGGATTATAAATGGTGCGAGGAAAGGGATTTTTACAAAGGAAATGGACGACAGCCAACAAACGACTATTCTCTACAGCTTTCTCCATTTAAGCAAGTCCATGCAGCTACCCATTCCATGCCATGGAACAAAAAGCATATTCTAAGGATGGAGAAAGTTATGAGCAGCCTTTGGAGTTCACTAGATTCTTTACAATACCTTATATTCAAATATCTCTGTTGGAAGAGTATAATTTAGAGATATGTATTAACGCATGTTAACCGATCACTACATTGGACCTCATTTGAAAACTAATCGTTGCAAAGGATGCGTTATTGGAAACATAAGACTCTCCGACCAACTTTTTCACACATTCACATTTATTTATAGAGGACACTGGGAGCACTGCCTACTCGCTTCCTTTCCTCTCTCCCCTTCCTGAGACTCCAGTCCAGAGTGAAGGAAGAAGAATAGAGCTGTCAGTGACAGTCGTTTTTCTATTTTATTCCTTCTATTTACTTTCTCCAGAATAAAAAGAAAGAAATCAGTTGCTGAAAGCCCAAGGATTGAGAAAAGACGTAGGTACTCCAAGAACAAAATAAAACTCTGATAACAAAGCCAGTTAGTTTTCCCACAGTTTTAGGTAAAGGTATGAGCCGAGGTCTCTGCACGCCAATTTAGTCACAAGGTTTAAGATAGACTAAGACATCCCTACGGAAATCACATTATAACAATAACTAGATATGTACTGGATATTTAAATTAAACCCTGTTGATTCAGGCTAAGCCTCTATCGATCCTTCGGATTCATTCTAACAGAGGAATACAGTTAACAATTTCAGAGTTGGACTCAACACCCAACGTTAGCAATCAAGAGCCAACTACTTTCTCTTCGGGACTTAACTTTCTTCCAGCTTCATGTTTAGTCTGAATGGCGGTTTCGTTGTAGTAGTGCATGTATAGGCATACAATTTTCACTCGGGTTGTCATTTATTTCCCGTTTTCTTTCTCACACATTCACATTCCGCTTTTGTTATTCAAATTCTTTGGCGACCTGACATTGAAAGTGGTTTAGCGCTATAGAAGGAACATAGGCTACTAAGATAATACGTTTTGGATAGAAGCACGACGGATCTTTAAATCTTTCATTTTGTCGTCTTCTTATTCCCAATTGAGACTTTTCCCGACGTTCTATTTTATTCTTTTCAATCAAATTATAGTTTCTTTCTCTTTCAGGGAATCGAATGCTGTTCAGGCCTGTTCGCTTCAACCAAATTGCTTTCTATTCCGTTTTCCCATTACTGTTCCTGACATTCGTTTATCGAAATTTCTTAGAATAATAAAAATAGCGGCTGTTGAATTTGGAGCCTGGAAACATTTGTTTAAAAAGAAATGCTCCGCGGAATCGAATCATATATGTATAAGTATAGTACAGTAGTAGTAGATATACTCCAGAGTGGAACAGACGTTTGGTTCGAGTGAAGATAAGAATAAACATGGTGAGTCGTGGGCATGTAGAATGCCTGGGAGCTATTTCCTAGGACCCTATCTCCCCTCAAACTGAATTACAGTAATGGTCAAGATTCCCTTTCAAAGGAACTCTTCGTTGAGAAAGAAACAACTCGATTAATGCCAGAAGGAATGTCCTAAAGAGTTGGCCAATTTGGTCAAGCCAAACTTCTGCCTCCACCAAATCCTGCTCACTTGAAGCCTCTTTGGAAGTTCCTAATGGGCCCGGCTCGAAATTCCTTCCCAAATCAAATTGGGAGAGACGTTGTACAAGGAAACCGTTTTTTCGGAGATTTCTCAACATGTTTTCCAAATTAGGAAGTCATGAATTTGTGTGTAAGGGCGAGGTTGGACCGGCCTCCGGACCATTCCTTAAGACAACATTAGGTCCTTCCCAGTTACTTCTTGAACTTTCCCCGAGTCCTCTCATGGGAGCCTCAAACTCAATCCGCAAATAGGAAAACAAGTTTAAAAGTTTTTTACTCTCCGGCTCCCGGTTTAGTCCCTTGATTTGTTTTTACTTGCTTTGTTTGGGCGTAGTTGTAGATGCAGAGGAGCGATAAGGTATGGAAAGTTTATAAAGTTTCTTACGCAAGTTTGTCCCCGGCAGCCGTCGAGCCATAAAAGTCACATTCGTTGAGTGGTCCTTGATGTCCGGCCGCCGAGCAGAGGGACTCTGCAAATTGGAATTGAAGGATGGTCCGCGTGAAGTAGCGACTCATGTCGTAGTCAGTGGCCACGTGGAAGAGGGCCGGAGGGTCCAGGTCATCCGGGCCCCGGGCCACGGGACTCCGTACGCCAACTATATCCTCGGACAGACGCCAGAACTCAGAGTTCCAGTCATCCAAAGGGAACTCCCCACGGAAGGCCCTCCATCGCCACAAGTCTTGCAAGTAATGGAACGGGAGTGTGGAGATCGTCGTGAGGGCCATGCTCAGCAAATAGTTAATTTCCGTTTCTATAATGAACCGGATCAGGGAATCAGATAATACGATAGGGACTCTTCCACTCAGACGTATATTTCACACATATAACTAGAGGCTCAAATACTCTTTACCCAACCGCGAATGAAATGCATAGGCAATTACAGGGGATGAAAATTTAACGATCTACTCTGTGAAGTAAAGGCTCTTTAGAAACGAATCAGACCTGGCGTTTTGAATTTGTCTGGAGGGTGCCGGGGCGTATATAGGAACGGGTGTTGTGCGTGCCAGAAATGACAGCTAACAATGGTAGGTAAAAGACGTTTTTGGGAGTAAGCCGGTGAGAAGTTTAACCTGCGATGAAGTATACTTTCTCCACTTTCTAGGTATACTTGCAGGATACAAAGAAAATCGTTTCAGGAATTTTGATTTTTCGGCCTAAACATCAACAATTGCTTCCCAAGTTCCGATCTGTCATTTGGCAACATTCAAATTATCGGCACTATTCACTGCCTTGTCAAATTACTCTTCTCTCAGTTAAGCCTTGCAATTAGCCTCTCTCTAGACAAATTGCGCACCAACGAGTGAGGAACTCATGATACACATGATGTATAGACCAAGTAAACAGTAGAAACAGATACAAACCGTATTAACGAAAACAAAATCCTAAAATGTTTAATATATGTAATGTTTCAATGATTCGAACAGAGAAACTGATATAAAATGTTTCAAACCATGCACCTGTGGGTAATGCTTAAAAACAGTAGAACACGTAGTGTTATATTTAAATTCGTAAGTATACATGTATGGTTAAACGAACGGAGCAGAGAAATTGATAATACATTTTTTATACCATACACCTATGCAATGTTCAAAAACCCGCTTTCAGCTGCTTGGGAACAAAGAGTAGCTAAAGATGAAATTCAGAATAGGCATTAAAAACGGACACTGACCAAAAAAAGTGTTGCTATACGAATAACAAAGCATGTTTAGAAAATGAAAAAAAGAATTGAATTTGATTTGCGAGTTTTGAAAAAATGCCTTCTCTTTATTTCTTTCTGAAAATTCTCACAAACCTGCGAGTTTTAAAAAAATGCCTTCTGTTTTTCTCGTTCGGAAAAGTCTGACAAATCTGCGCGTTTTGAAAAAAATGCCTTCTGTTTCTCTCTTTCTGAAAAGTCTCACAAATCTGCGCGCTTTGAAAAAATGCCTTTTGTTTCTTTCTTTCTGAAAAGTCTCGCAAATCTGCGCGTTTTGAAAAAAAAGTCTTCTGTTTCTTTCTTTCGAAAAAAAAGTCTCACAGATCTGCGCGTTTAAAAAAAAAAGACCTTCTGTTACTTTCTTTCTGAAGAAAGTCTCACAAATATGCGCGTTTTGAAAAAATGCATTTTGTTTCTCTCTTTCTGAAGAAAAGTCTCACAAATCTGATTGTTTCGAAAGTTTGAAATATACGTTTTGTAATTAGCCACTTTTAAATGCAGGTTGACTTTCGAATGAGTAAAATCGCTTTACGTCAATCGAGTTTATACGGAAGTGATGCTTGTTCTATTACGCGTCGTTTAATTCGAGTTTACATGTGTTCTACGCTTATACATATGACTTATGAATCGCTTAAATTCAAAATATGTTTCTAAAAATTAAAAGTGTTTAGTCAAGCGCTTGAATGGAGCCATGTCTGAAATTTTCCTTCTCAGGATATAACTAGAAATATAGTGTAAGGTGTTATAATTTTAATATTTTTTGAAGCATGGTATGGGTATGGCCTTCGTTATATAATAATTCGGGTCTAAAAGAGCACATAAAGAGCAAAGAAGCAGCCATAAAGCAGAAAGTGTCTTATTATGCATGATTACATCTGAGTTGTACGGAGCAATTTCAAGCGTGACAGACGGACAAGATCATCCCATAAGACCTTTTGGTCTACGAATTCTGGATCAGGAGGTTCTGGATATTTACCCGCAATACGTAGCAAACCCAAAGCAGGTAGAATACGGACGGGGCCCGGTTGTAGGTTAGGTACGGCCTAATAGAGAGAAACTCTATTGTTCCTTTTTTTTGAGACTTTTGGTTCAGGGGCCTCAACCCCTGAATGTGACGTAGGCTGAGAGCTTTGTTTGGGCTGAGTACGGAGAAGAGTATACTAATACTAGTATGAAGTTGCGTTTAAAATTAGTTAATATATATAAACTAATCAGATTAAAACCCGTATAAGTATCTACTATAGTTCTGTGTAACATAGCACGCTAATTGTTTGTTCAAATCGTGCCTATAAAGACACTTAGTTACTTGTTTATAGTGGATAAAAGCGGCCTAAGTTAGTATGAAAATCTAGTATGCGCTTTACCTAATGCATAATGCGTAAACTGAAATTAACATTGTAGATTCTCATAAAGTAGTCATAATATTTTAGGATAGTCTTCAGCTATTTTAGTTTTTCCCTGAGAGGATACGTATATTTTCTCCTTAACAACAGAGAATGCGTAAATAAAGAAAATAAGGAAAAGATACATTCCGTAGGGTATGCATTTACACTACCCCTAAAATTCTGAAATTCACGATTGCAATCGAGCGGCTCAACGTAGACAAAAAGTAAAAGCAGAAAAATTAATCGGAACAAGGGCTCCTTGTACTTTTCAATCTCAAACCTTTATATTCCATCTCAATGACCCTTAAAAATGATGTTTGATGCGCAGTTTCGTCTTTTGACTCCTGGTAATCCCACTCCCTCTCATACTGAAATTATCTATCCCCACGCAATTAGCTATCAAACAAACTTAATATGACCTCTTAGGTCAAATGGATCCTGAGATACGTGACATTTTGTAAAATAACAACCGTGACCTGGACCTAACGCACGTTTTCATATGGAATTGTCAAGTCCCTATTGTCTAGGGG
>JAQFZY010002895.1:0-10663 GCA_034696285.1 Hypogastrura burkilli
CAGACTGTTCGGAGCGCTCTCCAAGCGGCTGAGTCGTCATGTCCCGGGGTTGCTCTTGAGCTGGCCCTTGCCATTATTAGTAAATCTGAACTCAATATCGGGTTGGACGAGGCTCTTCTAAGGCTTCAAGGGTCTACTGATGAGATCGAAGGTAAAGGATGCACGATGTACATCCTGCTAATCATTAATATTCGACAATTTCTAAAACTGTGATCAAAACATTTGCCTACAATCAACAATCATTTGTTTTTGTGTTTCAATAGCTTCCGAGTTTCGGACTTCAAGAAATGAAGAGTCCTTCCGGGAACTGAGTAAGAAGTCTGCTCAACTTAAGCGTATCTTGAGTCGCATTCCAGATGAAATTGTGGATCGGAAGACTTTCTTGGAAACTATAAAGTAAGCTTTATGTGAAATCGTAAGAAGTACGAATATTAATATAAATACAATGGGCAAATCGTCAAGTTAAACTGTGTTTTAGGGAAATTGCAAGTACCATAAAGAAAGTTTTGGATTCAGTGGCTGGCGTCTCAGTTCATGTGTCAAATCCAAATGCTAGAGGTTTACTTGAACAGAGAAAGCGTGAGTTCGTCAAATATTCCAAACGTTTCTCCACTACTTTGAAAGAGTACTTCAGGGACGGCATGTAAGTTTTAAACCCGCTGTCAAGCCACTAAAACCAAGCAGCTAAGATCAATCTTTTTTTTTATTTGGCAGGGAGAGTCCAGTTTACACAAGTGCTCTCTATTTGATCAATCAGACCAATCTGATCATGACCACAGTGAAAGAGCGATGTGAATAAGGAGATACTAATAACAGCAGCTAAGTAATACCAATGTGGTACAAGGTGATAGACACAAACTTTCATTAATACAGCACTAGTTATATTGCATTCTATTGATTCCTCGTATGACGCAAATCAATCCTGAGTAGGTAATTATAATTACGACAGAGTTCGTACATTACTGTATTCATGTACGACTCCCAACATGACTGGCATATAAAACGAGAAGTAAATATTTTCAAAATTATTGTCCGATTCAATCAATATTTTCCGTTGAGGTTGAGGGGGTCACGAAAATTATTCTAAAATCTAAAACTAATTCTCTGTTAAAATTGCGTCATCGCCATTCGCCATAGTTCGAGGATGTAAACGACTTGTCTCTAACACGGCCCCGCCTAAAGGCCATAAAAGTAGGTTACACGAGGGTACGTAGTTCTTCCAATTAATTAATGGGAACCTCGGGCCGCGTACAGCCAGGTCGTGAAGAATGTTCACTATAAAATTAATCCAACGCCATCCTTGTTGTTGAAATACTAATTGTATAGACTCATGACCATGACTAATTTTCTAACAATAGTAATATTTATTTGTGTTGAAATTAATAAAGAATATTTCATCTTCATCATCGTAATGTTAATAATATTTGATCCTGCCAGTTTGTAGTTTTTGTTTTGTGATTTTGTTTGCATCTCATTGTCACGAACACATAAATACAACACTAGAATATATTGTCCTGCACTGCTATGGACTAGCATTTAGACATTATAGCGAAGTAAACAGAGGTGGTCCTACTTCGTGTTTTATTGGTAATCAATTTCTACTAAGGGCGATAATGGTCCCTAACAGGACTGCATCTTCATACTACAAATAATACCTAGATATAATATCTACATTGTTCATATTAGAATGGTCGACCATGGACTAGTCACCAAACATTAGTGCGTATAGGACATCCTGCTGACGTAAATACGTACAATATTAGCACAAATGACACCTAATAAGGATGTTTATCAGTAATATCTGCGTGTGCAATAGCAGAAGTGTTTCAGAATCGTTTAATTCACATAACCCGAATATTAAAATAGATTCAATACAGGAATCACTCTCATCGTTCATCGTGTCCTATTTGGGAACCGACCTCTATCATTGAATTATGAGTCAGGAGCATGACTGCTACTTTGTGCTGATTTATACTGCCTAGCTACCGACATCAACCGTCAACGCCATGGGAGAAAGGATGAAGAATGATCATTGGTGTCAATTAGGAAGAAGGCGGATGTCCAGCGTTCTTATAAATAATCCTCAGTTGGTCCCTCAGGGAAGAATCCCATTAATTTTCACTTCCAGAGTGTGTAGGGTAATACTTCCCTAAATATACGGCATGCAAGTCGTAAAGTACTAATCCTGAATAAGACGTGGACGCTGACTGATGGCTCAGTATCAGTACCTACATAGAATACTGGATGTAGCTAAAATTATATAAAGGAGGAATGTTTGAAAAAATATAACGAAGACCCAATTTGCACCTTAGTCTTTGCCTTTTTTACGCTTTACTGGTTTGGGAACCTTCCAAATTAGCTTTTTGACCATCGTAGTATACATTTACTTGTAGACATATCAAACTAAGCCGCCGGTGGTTCCAGAACCACTCAGGCTGGATTACTACATACGGCATACGACGCTTACGGACTCTTAGCTCTTCGTTGAGTAAGCAAAGAGATGTACAAATAGGCTGAATAATTAAAATGTGTACGAGCGGAGCAAGTGATCCTGCTGCTGCTTGCTGCCGCTCCGCCCATTCCCATTATGCTACCTACCGCTAACGGCTAAAGTGTATTACTTTTGTCCTACCGAGGTCAACTTCATTGATTTTCTGGGCGGGTGTTAGTACACACTACTTCCTACTCTGTTTTCTGTTTGTCCAAGGACCCCACTCACACTCCCTCCTACATGATCCATTGGATCTTGGATCATGAAACTCCGGCTCCGGTAGAAAAATGCGCGTCTGGATCACGACTCTGCGTGCCTGAGCATCTAAAAGGAAAATAAAGTGCCGAAACCTAAATAAAGCTACTGGCCGGATGCTATGTTTGTGCTGCCCGTCATTTATTAGAGTAGTTCAGGAACGGGAGATGCTCTCCTTCCTATTGCTCCAACAAATTAAGAGACCACTCACTCTAATTACGTAACTAGGTAGATAAAATGCGGAAAGACGCTGCTTTTCTCCTGGTACTCCTTACTCAGTATACTATTGTCGTAGCCAGTGCAGCACCGGGCCCCCTGGTCAACGACGAGGGCCTTAAGCTCAAGATCCCTTCGAATGCAGCCAAGGCTGGTGGAAGGTTGAGGCCGGAGTTACAGCAGACTTCGGAACCGGAACCTGAAGGTGAAATTCAGGTCCCGCTTGTTCCCCTTGAGGAAATCAGTTATGATTATGAGGATGAAGATGTGCCGGATGAGGACAAGTGTGAAGAGGGCATGTATTGGCATATTAGAGGGTAAGATAAAAATTAACCAGTTCTTATGCAAAAAAAAACTAAAGATTTTTAAAAATTTGAATTTTTGTGTAACCAATAGGGCCAGGTGCGTTCCAGAGAAATGTCCTCATGGGAGAGACCAGGGCACAGGACGCTGTAGAGACCCTTATTCGGGCTATTATGGATCAAGCTTTGGAAGCTACTATCCAGGTGGAAGGTAGGACTATCATAGGCTTTAAAGAACCGTGGTTCCATTAAATACCACCCTTGCCCTTAGTTTTATCATTTGGGACTCAGAAGGCCTTTTTGTTTCTTTGAAGAGTTTGATGCTAAATGCGTGTATACGGGCCAGGGCAGTTTCTTAGCGCTTATCTTACGGAATCTGATTGTAATTATAACAGGTCGGGGTCTTGGCTAAATAGACGACAGAGTCAAGCCCAAGCCTATCGTCGGGGAATGGTGGGCGGGCGCGGGCGTGGTGGGAGGAAAGGCTGAATCTTCCAACTGTAATGTAATACAGCTAATCCATACCCAAAAGATATTCTAAATGTACTTTGCAGTAAATTATTATTGGTTCTTGAGTTTTCCAGTTATGCAATATGATTGTATATATTATACATCGTATTGTTCAACTTCGTTCTTTTATATTCCAGAACTAATTTAAACTACCCTAATATGGCGTAATACTGTTTATCTGTGTCTTGGTTTTATGGTTGAAATCCATATTAATAATATTAAGTCGTCAAATAGCATGTTTATATGTCGTAATTACATACACTGTAATACTCCATGTACTTCTAGTCGATGACAATCATATTAAGTATCTACCCACAGAATGTGTAATTACTAATTATTATTGTCGCCCTGATCTGGACATAAAACGAATACTCGTTAAACTAAAACTACAAATAGGTAATGTACATTTATTCCGATAGACATGGACTGCAGGTCAGATCGGAAATGTGCATTATTTTAATTAGGGATTGACCTCGAAATCAACCATTCATGATGCTTTACAGTTCCCTTTTTTATTCAGGCTTTATGTCACACAGTACTATTTGTTAGGTATTTCACGCTGTACAACAGTGCAACATGCTCACTTAAATGGTAACTGGTATAATGGAACATGTATTTGTTCCATTAAGTTAAAAAGTTTAAAAACACGCCCCGTCCTCAAAATCACAAACCTAATGTTGTACTCAAATCTACGAATACCCTTCAGTTTGGGCTAAACCTGTGCAAAGGGATACTTGTTTCCAGTTTTGAGGAAATAGGTTCCATTCGCCCTGCAATGAATTAAATTAGCATAAATTACATTAAATTATGAGATAGGGCTAATTCAGGCTTAGAAAAGACTTACGTTCTAGGGGCATATTCTCCCATGAGAGCCTGATTGGAGTCCGAACAGAGGCAGTCCCCGCTCAGGTAGTCCTTGTAAGACTTGCATTTGCATCCATTAAACTGGTAGGCAGAGGCCGTTGAGTTAAAGGACTCTTCCATGTAGTAGTAGGACCGGGAGTGATTGCAAGTGTCCCATAATGCTGCACAAGTATTAGCACAAGTTTACTTCCTCTGGGCTTATAGTTTTATTTCGTGAGGTTTTAGGGGCATAAACGTATTTAATACCGTTTGAGCAGCCGGCCTGATCATAGCCTCCGTTTGGGAAAAAGTCCACCACCCCGAACCGGATGTTTGACCCAAACTTCCCTTTGCTGCTGCTGAATATACTCATGCTCACGGATAACCACTAGTAGAGTCAATCAGGAGAGTTATCAACTTTGTGCTTCTCGTATTTCAAATACATACCTCCATAAATATCCTAATATTTCTTACACCGCAGTAATCCCCATCATCACTATGGATCACGTCAACGTATTGGGCATCATCAGGTTCCAGGCGCTTGATCGCCTCGCTACAGAACGCTACATATGTATATTCGAAAGCATTGTATTTAACAATCATTGGTATACTTGTAAATTACGAAAGAATGCAAATTAAACTTGGAGGGAATTTTCTTACATGGCCCAGCAGGGTCCAGTCCTAAGAAATAAAAAAGGCCTGATAATTTGCCATTTGAATTTGCGTAGGTTCTGAATTCTGAAGGTTACACCCACCTGTAATTCTGTCGATTTTTCCGAGCTTGAACGTGCTTAGCGAATAGCCAACTGAGCCGCCGACTATAGAATAAAGAGAAACAGTCATAGTCCTGAAAGGTTTCACGTTTTGCTTTAAAAGAAGATAGACGAAGGCGCTTGGGATTGGGATGGCCAGAAAATAACCAAAAGGTTGAGATTAATAGGAACTCGTCCTAACGCAATTTCTCCATATTCATATCTCCTTAAAATCAAAATGTAACTTTGAAAGGACTTAATATTAGTGCTGCATAAAAATATACCTTTAGCCCGAAACAGAATATGGATGTTGGACAAGCTTTAACTTGACTTATTATTAATCCTACCGTTGTTAGTCCTACTTTTACCAAAAAAAAAACTGCGTCGACACCAACTTACTTTGACCGAAATTAAAGAAAAATGATAATTGATTTCCACCGATTTTACCCATGACTAATTTGGTTAATTAAGGTTAGGTTAGGTTTAAACGTTCGCCTGGAGTGATTGCACTCGGCCTAACCGATCGGAAAGCAGTTAAATCTAACCAAACTTTTCCTTCTAACAGAACTGGGGGAAAATTCGGCCAAAGTAAGTTTGGTTGGACTAGTTAATTTTTCGGTGAATTTGGGATTTATCTTTGGCAGCAGCCTTTTAACTTGTCCAAACTAAAAATTCAAGTCTTTTTCGCTAAAATTAATATTTACGCCGTAGAAGAATATCTGCATAAATACTTAAAGCTAGTCCTGTCTACTAAACCTTTAGATTAAACCGTCGTAAGTTGAGGATTACGGTTACGTCGTAATAGTTAAAGCGTCTAGGCTAAAAATATTCTAACGTGCATTATAATCCAAAAAGCGGAAAATATGGAATTGAAAATGACAAAGAAAATATGCAAATTACCAAATATAATGTTGGACACACATTTTTTAGTCGGCTCATAACGAATTCATAACTCGAAACTTGAATCATATTCTCTACTTCAGTCATATTTGTTTGGGTTAACATATAGTTAATCTTCATCCTTCTATTGGCTTTAAGGGTAACCTCTACCATGCTGATGCTTTATGGGCAGAACAAAATACAAGCCGGCAATAGCCAGAAAATAAAGATCTCTCCATACCGTGGGCCCCCAGGGAATGACCGATAAAGTGAATCTTGTCCAGCGTAGTAAGGTTCTCTTCCAGCAGCCTCTTGATGAGAATCCCAATTTCATCCCCGACCTTCATCGTCCTTTTAGCAGCCGTAGGGTAGTAGAGCGTATGGCTAAGCGAACGCCAATCCACTAAGATCACGTTTAGATATTCTCCCAGGTTCAGATAGGCTGAAATATACATTCAATGCTATTTGAATATTGACTCATGAAGCTCAAGGCTTCTGGACGTCTGGATGACCCCTCCTTACCATTTTTCATTAAAACCGGGTACGGCTTCGTGGACGAGCTCATGTATCCATGACATAGGATCTTAACAGGGGATTCGGGCCGGAAGTAGGATTCCACTACTTCGGCATTGTCCTGGTCGTTATGAAGCTCGATGGCCTTGTCTGGATTGTTCCTTCAAATTCAACATTTTTGTTATTATAGTCTTTGGAAAATTCGTGCTTATGATTTTGGCTTATGGCTGGCTTCGGTATGCTCGGTCATTGGCCGTTCGTTCGCAAGGACTAGATCTGTGCTCTTTTGAGCATTGAGCTTCAATGTTATCTTATCGGTCCCTATGAATATGATCCCTAGCCTATACTATCGAAACTTGAGCTTACTTTGTGAAGAGGTAGAACCTGACGTCGGTTTTCTTGAAGAAGCTTGGGAGGAAGGCCGGGACCGGGACTCCAGGCCCAGACATCTCTTCGTTCATGAGTACTTGGATAAAGGTCCCGTCGTCATCCGGACTCGGGAAGAAGGCATATGCTGGGATGATCCACGGCGGGATCTCGATATCTTTGGTGCTTGGATACTCGTAGTAGTCGGATTGGACGAGGCTGTCGGGGCCGAGGCCCATGGCCCCGCTCACGAAGTCAGGCTTCGCATTCCCAACGGGACTGTGTAGGATAAGCAGAAGGGAACCTATTGTCAGGGACACAAGGGCACTCATACGCATAGTGGAACAGTGGAAGGGGTCGCGTCGGGCTCCTCAAAATGGAATTGGAAAACTTTTAACCTTCTAAAGAATAATGTTGTAAGTTGTCTGTACGTGCGTATCGGAACAGAGATAAATGGGAACTGCGAGAAAAAGCATTCTTGTCTTGCCTTCGTAGTCAGACATGAATTAAAATAGCAATTTGAATTCGTCCACTACTTATCAATAAATTTACATATCTGCAAATCGTACTGTTCTATTTGTGCTTAGTACTGACATTTAATGTAGCTACTACCAAAACAAGGATATTGACTAGAAACATTTTTGACCAGTGAACAATTTAAACCCATAATTCCACCGATATAGCCGGCGCTTATAATTCAGATGTTTTCTTTAGTTTATTTTAAACACAGCAAGTAACGACGCACGATATAATACGGAAATAGTTATAGGCAACCCTGTTATAGGCTAATCCCACTATGAGTTAAGAAATGTTTATGATACTTACCTAATTGTTTCTGAAATTTTGAAACGTCAACGTTCTAATGCTTCAACATTTTATTTGGCCACATTTTACGACGGAATTGGCCTTAAACGTCATCAACCGGGTCGGTCTTTTATACTCTACCAATCTTCCGGGGATTAAGGAAATGCGGACAAAGTACAATTTTAAAATGAGAAGTCGCAGAAGCAGAAGTGATAGAAGCTTAAATCAGAAGTAAAGTTTTGCAGCCGTTTACTGCAATAGTAAATTAGTTGTAAGCCGGAAAACAAACTTTTAAATACTGTAGCTTTACCAATGTTTAAATTTGGAATTAAACTCAGTTCACATGCTCACTAAGTATTAGTCTTGGAATTTGTAACCTTCTTAATGTAATCAGTGCCCATGCTAGTATGGGGGAGCCAAAATGTGTCAAATTAACTAGAGATAACTAAAAATAACAGAATAGAGGAAGGTGAGCCCTTGGGTTGACCCATAAATTGAA
Source organism: Hypogastrura burkilli (assembly GCA_034696285.1). Taxonomy (NCBI): domain Eukaryota; kingdom Metazoa; phylum Arthropoda; class Collembola; order Poduromorpha; family Hypogastruridae; genus Hypogastrura; species Hypogastrura burkilli. The sequence goes on from JAQFZY010002895.1 coordinate 8,431, forward strand.
ATGAGGTCGATCGGTCAAAGGGATCCAACTTCCGTTATGTACCAATCCTTTCACTTTCCACGCATTTCTCATTTCTCTCGCGGATACACCTAACAAGTATGCGTGGCTTGTATCCTCTGCTCTGGATATTTTTAACTCAGTTCCAAATCCTGTAAGCCTCAGAGCCTTATTTTTGGAGAGTCCTTGATTTCCAAACGGGGACTCAGGCGGCTCTCATCCCTCCTTGCAATGGTCCAGGCCCAGAGCAGTAGTAGCCTCTTTCTCCGCTTCCTCTACGAGATCTACCTGATCCTTCTGACAATAGTCCATGTCCTGGTCACCCCGCTCCTTCTCCTACCGCTCCTCCCTATATACGCCGCCCGGCTCAGCGCCTCCTTCCTCAGCAAATGGTTCCGGCCGGACCTGAGCAAGTTGGTCGTGACGCGGAGCAGCGTGATGGCCGTTGATGACTGGACCCGGGACCCACGGTGCAACCTCGTGCTCACGATCGGGTTCGAAGGCTCCTTTGAGTTGGACCACTTCCACGCCGAGATCACCGAGAGGGTCATCCGGAGGAAGGACGAGGAGGGGCGGCTGGCCCATCCAGAGATGCAGCAGTACTACGAGACATGGCTCGGGTTCATATTCTGGAAGTGGGAGTCCAACTTCCGGATTGAGTCCCATATGAGGCTCTATGACGAGGAGAACTCGGACCGACCCGTCACTACGGCAGAGTTGACCAGGATTGAGAGCTATCTCACCTGTAAGCCCTTTGAGCCCAAGAAGAGCCCATGGGAAGTCCTCCTGATCCCACACTACGCTGCTGCGGGGGACGAGAAGCCCAAGATACAGAAGTCTCTAGTTATTTTCAGGTGAGGTTTGGAAGGGCTTGCTCTTGGTTATCATTTCGGTTCGGGCTTGGAAAATATAGGTTTTTACCGGAAAATCCTAAACGGTAAATACGTTTAATTAAGGTAACGTTTTGCTATTAGCTTGGACGACAATCGTAATTCTAATTGTAATTTGAATTACCTATTCGCATTAAAATTGAAAGCAATAAGATAAGTCGCATCAGGTGAAGTTGCTGACGCTAAATTCTATTAAAGTTACGTTAAGTAGGTTAAAAATTAACACTAAAGAAAAAACTCGAGATTAATATTAGAACGTATTTTGTGCATTCAGACTCCATCACGGTATTGCAGACGGCTACAGTCTCCTCAACCTTCTGCTGAAAGAGATCTGTCAGCTCCACGAGCACGAGTACGCCCTTCCGAAATACACGGAGAAGGGCTTCTGTCGCCGAGTCCTTGACAGGATGGCCTTCGGCCTCAAGGCCCCCTACGAGCTAGTCCGACAGAACGTGGAGTGCAACGATGTGAACGAGTGGAAGGTCCCTGGGAAGGAACTGTCCCGGACTTGGTTCCAGGTCCGGTCCGGCCCAATCCCACTCAGCCTCCTCAAGGAGGTCAGGGCCATGTACAAGGTCAGCTTCACGGCCACCCTTATCGGCGGGATCAGCGGCGGGATCCGGAACTACTTCATTAAGCGGGGGAAGCAGATCCCGAGCCTCATGCACTTCGTGGCTCCCTTCCCAGTCCCTGGCCACACTACCAAGCTTCGAAACTTCTTGTAAGTAGGAAATAGGGGAGCCCATAGCCCGTCAGGGCTCACTAACTCATTAACGAAGTCCCTAATATTACGGATTGTGTTTCTAGCACCTTTGCATTCGTTAAGTTCCCGGTCGGGATCTCGGATCCCAGGAAACGGCTGGAGAGGGCCGAGCAGGACCTGCGGAGCCTCAAGAAGTCCTCAACCCCGATGATTAACTTCATGCAGGTCCCAATCGTTGGGGGTCTCTTCCCGGGCATGATACGGTCTCTGTCCAAGAACATGCTCTCGACGGGCCTCCTCTCAAACTTCCCTGGGCCCTTCAAGCAGTGCACTTTCATGGGGCTCCCTGTGTCGGAAATTGGGTTCACCGGCGGAGTTCTCCGTGGAAATCAAGGTAGGTTCCGCATGCCATTGGTTCCACTACTGCTTTTCCTACAGTTACTAAGAATGCCTGACATTTTCAGGGATAGGAGTTGGAATGCTGAGCTACTTGGGGAACATGACCTTTCGTCTTGGGGGCTGTCAGACCCTCTTCCCGGAAATTAACGACCTTGAAGACTTGCTCGGGGAAATTGTACGGGAGTTTACGACGCTTCGGAATTTGGAACAAGTTTAAACTTTAAGGAAACGTTAGATTTAAAAA
>JAQFZY010002896.1:0-10661 GCA_034696285.1 Hypogastrura burkilli
GGTCAAACTCAAACAATATAGTCACACTCCCTATGCGATTATGGTCAATTTGATATGCCGCATGCCCTGGTCAGGGCGGGATGACCCCGGTTGATCGTTTGGGCGTCATTGACCAAACTTGTAAATACACTTTTAGAATCTACACCAAAAGATGAGTCTAAACTAAACCCGTTGAGACCATGTCCGTATGTGTTTCTGTACTAATTTAAAGTTATCTTGTGTTATAGACTTTAGGGATTTGGACAAAATATAATAATTTATTTTAATGAGTTGTGAAACTAAATTAGTATTAGTAATTGGTAGGGTGTAGGGTAGTACTGTAAGATCTAACCATTACCGGCTTGTCTGATGTACTTTAGGCACTACATCGTACTCCGTGCCAGTTCCAACACACAGGAAGATCAGTTGGAGTGGTATGGCTTAGTTGAGTCGAAGATTCGACACTTGATCGGGCATCTGGAAAGAAATCAACATATCCAGATTCCGCATATTTGGCCGACTTCTTACACTTCAGTTACACAGCCAGATCGGCCGTGCACTCAATGGTTCATTGGACTCCAGTTTATCAAGGCGAAAGATCTTAACATAGATCTAACCCAAGATATTTCCAATTTTACTGAGTCTGGTAAGAACAGTGTTTAAAGTTTAAACGTTGGATACATTCTACACATAATTTAATATTCTAAAAATAGTTTGTACCCATACTTTGCCAGATAAGATAATATGATGTTCTTTACAGTGACTCACCATGCCAAGACTTTGTCCCTTCATAAAGAGGGAATGGAAGTAGATGCCCGTTATGTTCGTCAGAAGGACCTATCCGATTATTTACCAGTGTCCATAATTGGAGTTTCCAAGAGAGTAAGATTTCCTTCGAACCTTCTTCTGAGTATATGGACTTACCTGAGTTTTTTATTTATCACTCCTTAAAATTCTTCTACTTGTCTTGTTCCAACAGACATCAGATAATCCGGAACGGAAGAAGAGGAAACGATCCTCTACGGTCAATCCTGATGATCTTCCTAAGAAAGGAAAAGCAAATGGCGAAGATACTTCTTATTTGAATGTAAGTTTTAAGATTGTCTCATTCATGTTGCTTCAAATCAGAACACTCGGCACGCGCCGTTAGCTCTCAATTCTCAACCATTAAATGTAATGCAGGCAAGCGAAACAACGAATGGCAGTAGCATTATGGAATTGGAAGATTCCGTATTTATAGCTAACTCAAAGCCTGAAGGCGCAAAGCGGAGGACAACCTCCACCGTAATTCTTGTAGGTTGAATGATCTCAGCTAAAACTCCTTGTTGCTTCTTTGAAAATGTATTTAGTCGTATGTACTGTGCCATACAGAGTCTAAGAAGATCACGAGGTGTCGGAGTTTTCACACCCAAAAATGGGATCCCCGACACCTCGTGATATTCTTAGACTGTTATGACAGAGTACCAGCACGTAACTTTTTTTTTATAATAACCGAAGAGTACTAGAAATTACTAAAACATTTGAAACTAAAATATTTGAAAGTTCTCCTTGGTTGCATTATGTTTAATTCCATGTACTATCGAGCCTTAATCTTACTAATTGTATGCCTTGTTTGAAGGAATCTTCTGACTCACAGTCAGTAACTGAAGAAGGAAACAGCCAGTGCGACCCCGGGGAGTTCAAATCTCCGGCACCTATTCCTAGTGAGAATGTATTACATTCCACTGGCCCAAAAGAGGTACTAAACTTTCACCGTGATCTGCGTCTTCTGTATAGCTAGCTCTTTTCGTTAACTACTTTCCCTTGTCTGCTGATCGTGCTATCAGGTAACCTGCTTTTTGGTACTTATTATTTGCCTCATTTTCCTAATTCGCAGTTTGTTTATGGTCGAATGGTTTGTATAGGTTAGTGTCAGGGTCCCTTTCCGCCAGTTGGGCGACCAGTATTCTTTTTGTAATAATTAACTTCCCCTGGCCGTTACTGTAATACATGTTGACTCAACCTTTTTCATTAAAAATTTGAATAACGTACCTACCTAATCTTAATATAAAATCGTTTTACTACTAGTATATGACATTGAGAATTGATGCAAATTATACGTATTACGTATAGGGCAAGGAGTAGGAGCTGTAGGACAAAATAAAGGCGTTTAAGTCCTCATTTACCTGATTAATTGAATGAAGACAGTTTAAATGTTCACAAGAGCAGCCTACAAATAGGCGCAGGACAAATGTGGTGTTTTTCCAAGTGAAGTGTTTGTGGCTTGTCTGAATGATTACATTACCTTGACCCTATGCGCTAACGGTTTTTCGGTTTTTTACTAAAAATTATGGCAAAGGGAAAGCAGGCTTGTGTACTGAGTAGAGTAGTCATAGTCATAGGATAAAAGTAGCCGTGTAATTTATTTTTGGTAAATCACGGCAGCAGTATGGAAAATATGCACAATGGCTGGAAGTGCACGTTTTGTTTTAACAGATAAGCAGTTCCCGGTGCTGTTGCTATTCGTTCATTTTGCTGTTGCACTACTTTTAGTCTGCTCAGTCGGTTGTATGCTAATTCATTGTTTTGTGCTTTTCTTTGCAGACATTAGCCCTGTGAACACACATCACTACTTCTGGCTGGTGCATTGTGAAAAATGAAGACGTTTAAATCGATTCTTAAATTGTTCTTCGGCTGCAAGTTTCATTAATAACCCTAATTAGGAACTCAACAAGTGAATGATCTTGCTAGCGTTTTTGAGTCTTGCCCACTCAAAAACAAATCCGTCTCAACACTTAACGAAGTTGTAATTGAACTTGTTGTGTATAGACTGAGCACTACACTCCGTATCATCGGATAAAAATATTGAATGACGTTAGATTGTCAGTGTACGAATGTCTGGATTCAAATTTGATTGTATAATCCCCCATTCCCACGCTAGTTAATTATTTTAGCTGATTGACTTGAACTTGCTGGTTCAAAATTATTGTACCTAATTACGTAGTTCACCAGAGAATCTTGTTTTCTTCTCGTTCAGTCTTTACAGTCTGTTCCCTTTCTATTGTTCATGTAATCGTGACTTACCTAGGCATAACTTTTATCTATGCATTCCTTCCTTTGTAAATACCGCTCGGTATGATTTATAATGTTTATTTATTATTTCGAGTTCGTAATGTGAGTTCGTTCTTTTGTAATAGCCTTTAATACCTAATTGTAGCGATTGTGAGTAAGGCTTACAGAAGTTTGATTTTGCAATGAATTAGCAATGTTTAATATTAGTAAATCTAAAAGATATCGCCAACACAAAACTTTAAAAAAAAAAAAAAAAAAAAAACTACACAAAAAAGAACAAAAAACAAAACAAAAACAAAATGGAAACTTATGACAATAGCCAGTGTGGTTACTTCCACACAGGTCACAGGTGGCTCGGGCGGCGAGCCATTGGCGTTGAGGATGGTACTTTGGAACATGCGGTCAACGATTTGAGTATGTATTTGGTTTACCCTAGCTGTGTTAGAGCATATGTGTATAGTCTTCTCGTAATTGTTGTTTCTTTTAAAGGTTGTGTCAAAGAAGTAGCCGCTGGGACCATCAGCGACTCAGCCACCACGAGAGATCAAGAGAAGGTCGGGTTGGAATCGGGTTTTTGGCCTGAGCCTCGACTCATCGGAGTAGCCCAACAAAAGGCTTAATTTTGTTTGTCAACAGATAACTGCCGTGCTCCGGGAAGGACACGATCACGATTTCGAAGAAACCTTTGTCCATACTACAAGAAAATTACTGCACGTAAGTTTAGATTGTTAGAAGGTCACTTGCTCAAATGGGCAAAGTTCTAAATGTTAAACATTACCGATTCAGTATTACGTAACTTGTTGAAGTACCTACTAGGTAAGTTCAAATAATTACAAGTTGATTTATTCTAACTTACCATTCACTCATGTATCTAGTGTACAGTAGTTGGAGTTGAAAGAATGATGAATAAAAGCAGTGAAAGCTGCATCCTTCGACGAGTCATTCGACATTATTTGGTCTGGAATATTTACTTTGGTCCTAATCCTAATCTCTACTTTTAAAATCACATAGAAGAGGCGGGAATACGGTGCTTAATAGCTGTAAATAATTATAGTAATTAGGCATCGTGTAGTGGCGTCTATTTTGATTTAGCAGATTATCACAATGTTCACATGGCGTTTAGGTCAAACTCAACTCAAATTGTAGCGCTGCACAAAATATCCTTAATAAGCAGTAGGTTTAGAACCAACATTATAATAGTTTCACTATAGGCGGAGTAGGTAGCGCTTTGATAAGGCAATGATCATGATTGGCCATAGATTTGGCGTCTGATAGCTTCAATTTGTTAACTAAAAGCTCTTAGCTACTGCTTCCAAAGTTAAATGGACGAATAGGGACGACGGCGTGAGCGGTACTCCTTTGAGGCTCTGGAGGTGAATGTGTCTGTAACCTGTAAGAAAGTTGGAATATTATGTTAGCAAGTGCGATGCTTCTTAGATAAATTGAGAACAACTGAAGAAGACACTAAAATCCACACCGGTAGCAATAGCATTGAATGGAATAGCGTAGTGGGCCAGCGGCATATCCGCACTAGTTTGTGCATAGTCCCTCACACATAGGCCTAAGACGGCCAGCTCTGGACACCTCACACGCGTTTCGAAAGTCTCATTCCAGATCGGGTTAAACCCGTTATTGTGCACTGTTTTAGTCTTGAAATACTCCGTGTCTTGAGCCAGGCCAGTAATCTGCAGAGCGATATCACATATATGCTTTAGTTAATGAAGTCCCAAATCAGGCGTTAATGAGTTCTCACCCTTATTTCAATGTACGGATCCACGACCTCGGAGTTACCGGGTGCTTTCGGCAAATGTTGCCCACTAACAATTCGGATTTTTAGTATTTTCCCCTGGTTCTTGTCCAGGAGCCAGTTGGGATCGAACTGAGTGTGTGGATTTCGGAGGAATTCCGGTTTCAAAATGTACCCACAGTTCCCGTTGTCCCGAAACCAGGCAGAGTTGATGAAGTTTGCCTGATCCTCTGTTTGGTAGTTCAGGGCCACTGAGAGATTAACAAAGAGCATCCTAGTTAGAGTATGATAACTTTAGGCGGGAAATGGGGAATCCATGAGATGAGTCATATTCTTACCGATTTGACATCCTACGGTCCAAAACTGAATAGGATCAAAATTGGAAGACCCCGTCCGAGCCCCTCCAGGATAAATCCGGCTCAGTTGACGCTTGTTGTAGTCAACAAAGGCCCTGCCCTGTTTCTCAATCAGCTTCATTGCTTTGGACTCCCCGAAAGAACTCATTTGGTAGCATTTGGCGCTCTCCCGAGACTCTACAAATGAATGAAACTTAACAGCTTGGACCAAATTGACGAGGGCAGAGAGGGCGTCTGTTGGTTTCTAATGGACAAAATAGGTGCACTCATTATAGGGAATTATACTACTGTAGGTATTTCCGTATTAGGCCAAATATTAAAATCCACTTTTATGTACACCTACCGATTTTGCCGCATGCCCGGCAGCATCAATGAAATCAACTCCGGTCTCCGGCTCTTCGTCGCTACTTGTTTCCTCGGACTCCGATTCCGATTCCTCCAACTCACTGTTCAACGTCTCCTCGCTTGCCTAACATTAGTTTATTGTCTCAATATTGTAATATTCTCAAATGCGACAACGGGTGGGGACGGGGACTTACAAGTGCTGCAACCAGTTCTGATGCTTCTGCATAAAGCCTTGAACTTGAAGTCACTACTTGTTTAGTGGTAGAAGTGGAGGTGGAGACCCTTGTGACCCCGTCAGACTCGGACGTGTTGGTGTTATTATGCATTTGTACGCTTACAGCGACCCGGGATTCACGAGTTTCCTTTAAAGCACTGCTTTTCAGGTCTTCATGGATTGGAAGAATTGCTGAATCGTTGTGTGAGGCATAGAAGACTGTCTTGCTGCCGTGACCATGGGACTTCTTGGCCTTGAGTATGATCTTCCGCTTGAGTTCCTTGGGAGATGGAAGGGCCTCCATGTCTTCCGTCACATCCTCCGTGTACAGCATCTCCCCTAGGATTGAGCGGAAGTAACTGGCCACCTTGAGCTGGTATATCGGGGAACAATGGTTCTCAAGGGAGAGAATGAGTGGGTAGGAGGAGGCAGCAAAGGCATAAGGTTTAATGGCGTCCTCAAGGACTTCCCGGAGTGGAAGCTTACTCGTAAAGGTGTGGCCGTGCCAGACTATCGGCTCTTCGTCCTCTCCGTCCCATAAATCAACTGCAGCATAATATTTGAATAGAGTATTGTGATTATCAAAGCTACCAAGAATATTCAATGAGGATGGTTACAGCTCAACGAACCACGAAATGTTAGGTCAGGTTTGATTTCGATGCACTAGTTTAGCTTTATTTTGGTTAAGTTAGGTTTTGTTACGTTAATTTACTATATATTTAAAGAGGGATATAGGCTTTATTTGCGTTTTTGATCAAGTTCAAATTTCAATAAGTCATAAATTCGGGTTTTGATTGATTTCACCGCTAATTTTTGATTTTTGGCATTGAAATGTAAACAGGCTTTTTCAGCTTACGCTCAACACATCGGCATCCCCTTTTCAGGGCATCAAGGTATCCCTCCACGCTGCTCTTACTACTAAGCTGATTTCCAAGCAGGTATCTACGCAGGGAATAGGAAACCGATCGAGGTCATTTTGTTATTAACTGCGATATGTTATGTCTAAATATTTTGCTTTGTATTTTTACGTATTGTGCGAAGACGCAATGTAATAGTGAGCCAAGGGCTGAGTCATGTCCTGATACACCCGCCGCTGCCGCTTGTTGAAGACGTCAAATTCCGAAGAGAGGAGCATGTTGATAAAGCCTGATGTCGTCATTTGGCCTCTCTTCTTCAAGTCTGACTGCTCATGAAGATTTATGAGTTCATTACAGTCATCAATGGAGACGGCTTCGTGTCCACTCTGCTCCTTTTGTAAGAATTGACAGAGCTCATTGACTGTCAAGATGCCAGTCGACCGAGCATAGCTATGAGTGTATGGTTTAAAATTAACGAGCCTCAATTAGGTTCTGACCCAATAAAAGATTCAATTAAGCATGGGAAGGGACTTGAAATGGAAGTAACCTTGAGAACAATTCCTCAATTTCGGGTCGCTGGAGGAGCCGAAAGTAGAAACTAATGAATTCATCTTCGTCCAGAACCTCCAGCTCTCGATGGCCAGCCCGCCGTGTATTTGCCTCTTCGAACAGTTTCTTGGCCTGAGCATCGGTCATCTGTATGTTAAGCTCCCGGATCAAACGCATTGTCTCACTGAAAGTCAGGCATTTGTTATTGTCGACGTCGGCATAGTTGAATTTCTTTCGGAGCCAGAGCTCGTAGCCTTCCTCCTGCTTCTTGGACTCCGTCCAGTTTACCAGGTGCAAAATTGCTTTCACCTGTTGAATAACAAGCCGTTGACAATATTTGAGAAGGGACTCCAATATTGTGGAATGGAGTAATAGGAATAAGCTTATATTTAGTCCTGGGGGTAAATATAGTAATAGTCGTTTTTCAAAAAAAAAAGCAAGTATAACGATCATCCGAATGGATTGAACTTTTATAGTCCAAAGCGAATTTAACCTAAGAAAATGTCATAATATAGCAAGAAGCAAACTATTTAGATATGGTTTGATGCGATCTAATCTTTCCGTCACCAAATTACCGACTTGGATTTAGCAATATCCGATAAAATGCACAATTTTTCCAACACGAAATCATTACAATATTTACTATACCCCATTGTAATATTACTTGCGGATGTGAGATAATAGTGGTCCAGTGCATAACAACAATAGAGACGTATTTACTGACCCACTTTTCAGCTATCTCAGGATTAGGAGCAACTAGGTCAAGGGTCCGATCCTTCTGCTTCACATCGCTGTACACGATGGAGAAGCATGAGCTTTCGTCAACGCTGAGCCGGGTGGCCGACTCTTTGGACTTTTTATCCTGCATCACGCCGATCTTGTTGAACGTGTCAGTCTTCCAGCCCTTCCTCACGTCAGTAATTTCAGCAATGTCAACTGGAAGGTGGAAAAAAGGATGCTTTTCGCAATACATACTACACATACAACTGTAAATTCTCATATCTATGTATTAGCATCCGGGTTAAGATAGTAGTATTTGTAATGGAGGTATATTTAAACGATTACCAAGTAATTTAACATCTCCAACGAATTAAATCCGATGTCCTAACCAGTGTTTTGATCAACAAGTAATTTTGTTTCACCAACTAACTCATAGATCTCATCAAATAAAGCAAATTACTCAACAATCATGGAAATTTCATTATGAGAAGGCAATTATTGATTTAGATTGCTTATATTAACTAGAGCACAATTAAAATTGTGTTATTTTGTAATATACTATATTCAACAACCCTTGGTTAATAAGGGTCTCTTACCTATTCACAGAAGATTCCCTGGATGGTATTTTAATCTATCCATATCGATAGTTCATGTCTGATCTATGCAGAAATGCCACTTTGCAATGTTAATTTACGACTAAAATCTACAACTGGGTTAACTCTAAGCCAAAGACAATGCTTCACCTACTTATTAAAAAATACTGATCAACGTGGACTGGTTCAGGGGGAGATCAATAAATATCTTCAAATATGGTCAAATTTTTTTTAATAAACTGGAAGAAGTTTGGAACATTTAACCAGTATCAATCAAGGCTCAAAGCTATGTAATTGAGTTAATTGCAAGACTGCACCCAAGTACTATGTATTAGAATAAGAACAATCATTGTGGGTACAGCTTCCCTCTTAACGTTGAAATTATCGAAAATTACAAAATCTTACTTGCGGTTATTATTGTAACATGCCTAGATGCCGTTGATAATTATTGATTTCAATTAATAGAATTTAAATGACTGGTAAGTAATATTTTTTCTCTGGTGAGACCTCTGATTTAATTGATGAGAAAACAATCTAATAACAACAACAAACTTCTAATAACCTCTAGCTTTAAATGGCAGCCTTTGTAATTGTACTCACTCTCCGTCTTATCTGTCCCAAAACAAGGAAATCCGCGGTTTTTGTAGGAGGGTTCATAATGTAAGCTCATGTCTCCAACGTTGAGCATGTATTTCCTTCGGAACCATTTAGAAGTCGAGCGAACTTTCCACAAATTAGCACCATCATTCCTTAGTGTCTGCAACACATCTTCGATCCCCTTCACTTTCTCCAGGAGCTCTGCATGAAGTCAAGAAAGCTTTTGGTTAGGTAAGGTTTGATTCCTTACACTATTATACGGAGGTGCGTATTATCATATTTGATGCAAGATCGTGTAAAGACAATACAATGCTTTTCAGTCGGAAAATAAAAAGGTGTGAAACCTAGTAATAAGAAATCAAAAGTGTGCTTTTATTGCATATATTAATAATCGGTAATAATGGGACGCATAACCACGAATAATATTTTTTACACAATCCGACTTTTGTTTTCAATTTCAACGGTGTGTTTATAATATTAACTATCCGTGCAGAATACCTTGTAATTATTTGGTGTATTCCTATTCAAGGTATGCAAAATAAATCTCTCCCGTCTGCTCTGTCGTCGGCTACGCATTCGGTCAGATTGTCAAATAAGTGATTATTATCCAATTATTGGAAACCCGAAACTGGAACGCGAGTGCATATGTCTTTAATCCGCTTGACTGAAACTTATACTCAGCTAAATTAATTTGAAAGTGAGATGGAAACAGTTGAAGATCTATTCCAAAAAATGTAATGTGTAATTCAGGAATTAGTAGGTTCAACGCGGGTGCACGGTATTGGACTACCGGATGAGATAAACTCGTATTTGACTTGACGTTCACATTTAACATGCAAATAAGTTACCTGCTACAAAGAAGTTAATTGGCACTAACGAAATGAAATACATAAAGTAGCATGGAATTTTTTAAAAAACAAGCTGAACAAAGTTGAATCCCATATTATTACATAAATTTCAGTCAAAGACCTTTTTTCGTATCCGTAAGAAATGACTCCACGTTTATATGCCGAGCTACATCACTTGCATTCCGCTTTGTTTTCTTCTTCCGAGTCCCGGCTACCCGTTCGCGGTGGGTTCCACGAAGCAGAGAAGGCCACTTTAATTTACCAGTAGAAGGCGTAGGGTTTTCAGACATTGTTTTTTTTAAATAACCACAGAAGAGTTCAGTCTTTGTAACAGTAAATTCAAAGTAAAAACTAAATCAAAAATTTACATAATAAGCGATCAGCTTGTTTCTGTTCTAAAGCACTAAAAGCTAAAATACCTTCGATACATAGTAATGACTCTGCTTGTTACACAGCGCACTGATGTCAGTTTAATGGCTTTTTTGCTCTAGTTTCCTTGTATTCTACTTATCACCGTAGCCATTATCAGCGCACCGATAATAGAGTTAGGTAAGTACTTGTATTCACTAGCTGAATAAGCGTTTGGTCTCAAATATGTAGTAGGAATACAATTTTGAGAATTTCAGATAAAGGAGCCTAGTCCTGATATCCGTGATGCATTTCCTCACCGGCCAGTTCATTTAATAAGTATATTTGATTTTGCGTGTGAACCATGAGTCTGCAGTACATAAATAGTTCTATACAAATATATACACATTCCGCGCAAGTTATTAGATGCAGATGCACCAATGTGACCTTCGCACGG
>JAQFZY010002897.1:0-10658 GCA_034696285.1 Hypogastrura burkilli
GGTGGGCGTCGGTTGAGAAATGCGACCTGTATCGTTGAACGCGTGCAAAATCGGTCATAATTTTATAATAGTTAGACAAGTAACGACCTCGCCTTTGGCTCGTGTCTTATATTTGCGCACGCGGCTCCGCCGTTTAGCGTGGTTGGCTCTACGCTTGGAACGACTTAGTACAGATATTTTGTTTAGTTAATATATGTATTACCTAACTCTGAAGACGGTATGATGTTAAATGATGATAGATGATAGGTATGACAGTTTAAAGGAATTAATTCAGAACCTACAATTTGGGATGCTAGTGCCATGTTGCTGGAATTTGTGTATGCTGGCTCTGGTTATTATGAGTTATAGCCAACAACAAACCTGCGTGGTGAGTTTGAGTTAGACTTTGACTCTCTACTACTGATTTATTTGATGATTGATAAAGAGGAGAGGATATTCAGAAACCATTGTTTTATCTCTCAGACAGCAATAATAACTTCGGTCTGGAAAATATTCGATTTAATGAAGAACAGATACATCTACTTAAAGAAGTATTGGGCGTACCAGGCACACTGAAATGTTCCAACAGCATCAACTTCTGTAGTATAGAAGGTAATTCAAGAAAAACTTAACATAGTCCAATGCAAAATATAACTCTATTAAAGTACAGTACATATGAAGTAAAGCTGCTTAATAAGTTAAAGTAAACATTTTAAACATGAATCTCCGTTCTACTTCGAAGACTGGCGTATCCAAATCCTTACTGCGACCTGAAGCTAATTTTTAACCGTCGGAAAAATGTGATAACAATTCAACTTTAAGAAAATGTTCAACTTCGTTATTGACAAACATGGACATCTGTTGGAGAATTTGTATCAATGAAGGCTGCAAGAGGCAAGCTTAGATCTTTTTGCGAAGTCCATTTTTGATTAAAGAGCACCGGTGTATATTCGCATTTAATTTATAGATGGTGATCAACATCATATTTATATAAATAAATCGCGAACTAAAATCAGAACGGCGTTTCGAAGACGTCTTCTAATTATTTCTTGGGTACCTGGGCGACAGGTGTGTTTGTTTCAGTGGAACTGCTTATAACGGTGGCACCTGTACCGTCAGATATTCTGACTTTATACTGTTTTGCCAGTTAAAGCGCTATAACAATCAGAGCGGTTGTGTTGCGATATTTAAATAACGGTGGCACCTGTACCGTCGGATGGTCTGACTTTACACAGTTTTGCCAGTTAAAGCGCTATAACAATCAGAGCGGTGGTGTTAAAAAAAATTAAATATAGCCATAGTCAAACAATAACATAATGAGTTAATACTGTTTGCGTATGCCTACTGCCTTTTTTTATAAAAAAAAACATGCTGTGTAAAGTCACCTTCAGTCTGGACTGACTTTACACACTCATTATTTTATTCACAAATTGCACAATACAAAGCCCAAAGGGTGACTTAACACGGGTGAATTTTTAAAAAATGCTAAGAACATGTCCGGAGGGTATGCAAAAAAAATGAAATTTTGGTCACAAGATCAGGCAAGTTAACCGCATAGAAACAAATGTCTTAAGTAAGCTGAATCACTGAATCCAGGATAAGTTTTCAGAAAATTGCAGGACACCACGGCGCAGTTTTTCCGGCTCAGAAAATTGACCCACCACCTCGGAGATCTCCACCAGGGATTTGTCATCCTTCTCTGGTAAAAACAAACGTTCCTATCGCTGAGCTTTTTACGTTAAGAAACTTCACGTTAACTTCATCGTCAGACTCGACTCCTATTACTTAGCCAACAAATAATGAACTTTTTGTCTTCGAAGACAGTTCCACAACGATCCATTTATCTTCAAATGGGGCAGTCAATGGGGTCATCTTGTCCTGCGCAGGTCCAATATGATTGTGTACATCTGCATCAATGTCAATGTCTTTTAAATCAGAATGTTCCTCCTCTGGCTGCTCAACTTCAGACTCTGATTTAAGTCCTCCATACTCAGCGACTTGCCAGATGTGACTTTCAACTTCTTTTTTCTGGCCTGCTTTTGACAATCCGCAAATTTTCGAGATTCCTTTTAGTGGGTCAAAACAGACTTATCGGCGGCTCCCATGGTGTTAGTAGTACCGTCTTGTGGTAAACGTTTTAGCACGTGCTGTCGATCCACTGGTAAAATTCCAGTTGCCTGGAAACCAGATTTAAGGTTTTCACCCTCATCTTGAAATGAAGTCCACAGCTCATGTCACAAGGTAGGAAAACTGTCCTTTGACAAAGTTGCAAACTTAGGATGTGATTTCTTGAAACGTGACAAAATAGCTCTCTATTTTCGTTTCATAGGTCCAAAAAATGCTATATCCAGGTTTTGGCTCAAATGGGTCGATTTCAGGGTTGAAATGAGACGATAAATTATCCCCAATTAACACCTTAGGTCCATTCAAGCGCTTTACATAAGGCAATACCACTTTTACGAACCAATCGTGAAAACAGGCACTGTCAAACCATCCAGAATTTGTTCGGTTGTAACGCGTATGTGGAGGTCCACCTATACGCCATGTGTCCCACAGTTGTTCTGCTTTGTATACCACGTAGGGGAGCAGAAGGTCGCCTGCAGCTGTACCCGCAAACATGATCTACATTGATCCTTTGCTGAAATTCTGAACCTGTTCTGGATACTTTGTACCTCGTTTAAATACTGCCAATGTCTTACCTGGTTCGTCACTTATATTGGTTTCGTCGTAATTAATAATGTTTTCTGTTTGTACATTGGTAACAGCGCGTTCCAGATGATCAAAACAGAGGTTCATTTCTTCAGGAGTCTTCTGGGCTCTGGACCGTTTAATATGTTGTGCCTTTCGGAGGGCATGAGCAGCTTCGTTTCGCTTTAAAAATAGCCGAACCCAATCTTCACCGGTAGGTTATTCTTTAGTTTAATAACTTTTAAAACCCATCTTGTCGAGCATCATCTTCGCAATAATTCATGTCCATCTTGTCCAGGGACTGTCCCCACTCTCCGCAAACTTGAATTTGTTTGACCAGGGCCATTTCAGCTTCACTTAAAAACATAGTTAGACTCCCATGAGGCTTCTTGTGCTTCTTTTTTAGTTTATTTGATATAGTTTTCATAGGAACTTTGAACTTCGACTCAGCGTTTCGAAGTGACATACCACGCTTAACAGCGGAAACACCCCTGTTTAGATCATCCAAGGTATATTCCCTGTACCTGCGTGACCCTGGTGACCTTATGTAAGCTCCATACATCCAGTATGCAAGTACAAATGACTATAGACGCAACAACGTAGTTGATTACACATAAATACATACTGTGTAAAGTCAACCCACTCCGAGACGCTAATTGTCAGTTTTTAGAAAACTGCGTCTAATCTCTAATTATTCAACTTTTTAAAATATTTGAAGTTTTCTTACCCTGCCCAGTCGTATTGCTGAGGTCCTCAGAATGTTGTCACTATTCAAATTGAATTCTAAGTGTGCTTACGGAATGGAAGTTTGGAGCTTATCAGAATTATTCAAAAGCGTAGCACCGCGTACCGACCCCTGCCATGTACTGGTGGCGGTTTCAAATCACACTACAACATTGTGAATATGTGCGCCTTATACAACTCTGTACTTTCGAGTTGGAATTTATCCAATTATATTTCGCACCTACTTCCTATAAATCCTTGAATCTTTTTCCGACTTTTGTGTAAAGTCACACCCCCTGTATAAAGTAAAACCATCTGATGGTACCCTAGAAATAATTAGAAGACGTAATTATTCGTTCCCCTTTTGCGCGGGATTGTTCAGCTAGTCAAAGGAAATTTTTAAAACATTAGTTGAACATTCGACTAATAACATGTGACTATATCACAGCAAACAGAACCCGTCCATTATTTGGATTGTGCATTTTAATGTGAACATTTCCAATTCCATCATTCATTAACGTTAACTATATTGACCCGAACTAATGTAAGAACCCGCTAATTGCTTTATCGATTCTGCTGTCGACAAGACAACTGTGCTGTAAAGAGAACAAATAATGCCATATAACCAAAAGGGAAGAGTTTTTTCAAGCCATGGACATCGACTGGTGGCATGAGTTTTTAAGCGATGCAAACTTACAAATAAACATAAATAGATAGCAGTACATAGCGCTATATAGTAGAGTCAAAACTGGGTGTAGGTACTGCCAGCCGTTTTGGAACGTCCCAGAAAGAAGTGTACAATGGTCACAAACAAAAACATGCTATGAAATTCCAGTCAGGCGTAACTCCAAATGGATTATTTGCTACTTTTTACGGACTCGACAGCGGATGACGTCATGACTCGTTCATGCTGGCTGAGAGTGGGCTCTTAGAGAAGTTGGAAAGTTATATGCCACGTCACTGCCTCTGCAGCGATCCAGCGTACCCACACAAAGTACAACTCCAGGCTCCATTTAAGCCCATCTGACAACAGCAGAACAAGAATTTAATAAGCGAATTAGGATGCATCGGGTAGTAGTTGAATGGGTGTTCGGAAAAGTGATTGCATTATTTGCTTTCCTAGATTATAAAAATATTCTAAAGCTATTTTTGGAGCCATTTGAAAAGCTATATGCTGTTGGAGTATTAATAACCAACTGCCACACATGCTTATATGATCCTCAAACAACAAGCCGATTCAGTATGGATCCACCTGCTCTCAATGAATGCATTTAAGGAGAACTCCCTAGAAATGTCTATTTTGCAAACTTTGATTGTAGTATTAAATGTATCAAAATATTGATCTTATTGACCATTGTTGAGCAGAGAATCAATAAACGTAAACGATCAATCCGTGGTAACTCTACAGACAGCTTCGTTTAAATGTAATATGAACACTGATTAAAATAAATGTCATAGTGAGTCAGCATCATAGACGGCATCGTGGTTCACACTAGTATCATATTCAGCATTATAGTCAGGTCTAACATTAGCAATAGAACTTTCGGATTCTCAAGTGCGAGCTGCTTTTCTTCCAAAATCAATCGACGTTCCTCTAATTCCAATTTCCGGCGTTTAATACTGTTGTTGACATCGAGTAAATCCAAAATTCTGTTTTCCCCACCCTTCGGCTTTGGTGGTGTCATGTTGTGAACCTCTACAATGTAATGAGTAATAATTGATTAATTATTAAATTTAACACACAACACATGACTAGCCATGCGCTTTACTTTTTTTCGGAACTGGAAAAATACCGGACACCGCTGCAATTCAAATGACATCGACTGCCTCGATCTGCCCTCTCTTAACTAAATTTCTTTCATTATTATTTTACGTCTTCAACATCTCTTCAACATATCTTCCAATATCTGAGCCAAATCTGTAAGCAGTTTATATAAGTCTGTGTAGTTTTCCGCTGTGCCTGACATCAAATATATTTATACTGTTTCCATAAAGTGAATCCATTTAAAACAAATTAAAGCAAACATGTTACATACTTTTTTTAACTGTTGCTCTCGTTCAGGTTTTGTGCTTCTATTCAAGACTGAAACCGCTGACTCTCACGGTTTCCATTATAGTGGTTTACGTAGCAACCAAGTCCCACTTTGCATCACTCTGTTCCGCTTGACCTTTTTCTTTTTGCGACTTATTTTTGCGTTGCAATGTGTGTTCCATCAGTAATCAGATGAGCTCTGACAGTACAAAGTTATATAATAATAGAGGTAAAACGTTACATTAATGAGTGAGACCAAATTTAATGGTGGAAAAAAATACCTACCAGTACTTCACCAATATAATTTTTGCACTTTGCTCCTTTTTTTCGTAAAGGCCCGTTGATTTTTAGGTCGTCAGATCACTGGTTTAAAAGTTAATATAAGCATCAAACAATTTTTGTGAAACGACTGCTACATTTATAAAACTATTACTAACCAAAAACATTTACCTTTGTTTCAGGTAAACAGTCTTTCTTTATGTGCCTTTTGTTTACTTTCCTACAAGTACACCGACATATTTTTGCGCTCGAGCAGCTTGCTAAAGTTAGATTCGGTGTGTGTGTATGAAATTATTCATAATAACTAAATGACAATACATACTACCAAATCATTGTAGCATGTATCTCTTACCAGTTCTCCTTCCACCAACGGCTTCTTCCCCTGGTTAATTGGTTGTATGCCTTGAACGCAGATGACTTCGTCAATTAGTCACTGGTCGACGATGTGAAAGTTTAATTAGAACAATATGTACTTATTTTTTATTTAGCATCTGTTTTGCTTAGTTGGGGACTACCTATCATAGCCAATTATATTTTTTTCCCAGAACTCATTCGGGGCTGAAGTCGATAGTTAATCTTAGACTTTGTAGTCTCCTTCAGTTAAACTACAGGGGTCCGCAGCTAACTATCATATCTCCATCATTATCCTGAAAGTTAAAGGGACCCGAGAATTCAGGGCCGACAGACTCCTTGAGAGAGAAGAAACCCAGGTCTCACTCACCCCAAGATCAGGAGCTTTTTCTCACTCATTTAAAAATTAATACTATAAAAATTTGACTTACATGGATTTATACTGAATAAACGAACTACCAATTACTATCCGGGGTCTTTTCTAACTCATTTTTAGTGTAAACAGAAATTCAGATTCAAACCGAAAGATAATACAGAACTGTAAGCTCTTTTTATACCAATGGACAGTAAAAGGAATAAAAAATCAACAGCTTGCCTTATTTATTTTACTATTCCTGTATTAGCTTCTTTATGCAAAAATGTGGTAACCTGCTGAATTTTTATTAGCTCACCTAGCCCACAGTACTGAGTCTGAGTTGAAGTACATAGTAAGCTATCCAAAAATTACGGTCAATAATAAAAATATTTGACGTTTTAAGTATGAAATTTTACAGAATGCTGAGTTCTTTATCGAGGCAAACTACTTATTACTTATTATGTAACGCGCTAAATAAAAGTGTTGAGATGATGCCATAAAATCTTAGGTTGATTTATAACATTGGGAATAAATTCCAGCCATATAATGTCCAAAAAAAACTCAGGCGCATAAAAACAACAATTTTTTTGCCTTGGAGATATTTTTGAATTATTTATATTCATTATCAGACGCTAATAATTGATTTAATTGGTCATAATCTGATTCGTTTTGATGGCGCTTCTTACTTGCTATAACGTGTTCGGAATGACTCCGTCTTCCGTCTGCTTCCATACAATAACCCAAGCGATCATAAAATTCCTTTTGAAGTCTTACTAATTTTCCTGGCTTGATATCTCGGGATTCCTTAATAATTTACTGAATGAGTTCATTTAAGTCGGCAGGTTTGGAATATAAGTTTTGGTTTTAATTTTCTTCCAGTAATAAAAATCCAAAGGCGCAAGGTCATGAGAACGCGCTGGCCACTCAATATGTCCCCTACGTCCGATACAGCGCTAAGGAAATTCTTGCTCTAAATAATCCCAAACTGCTTAGGCATAGTGTGGGGCTGCTTCGTCCTGTTGGAACCAAACTTCTTCCGGAGCAATTTTTTGCTCTCCCGTCGCTTGGATATCATGCACAGCTTGTATTTGGAGCATTTGCAGATTATTTGCTGCGTTAAAGTTTTCATTCGAAAAAAAGGATTAATGATTTGTTTTACGCGAGTTCCAACCTAGACAGTTACCTTTATTAATAAAGCAAAACAATTAAATTTAGTGGTTTATTTTATTAATGCTGCAGAGCACTATTACGCGAAATGTTTAATTTTTCAGCTATTAAATTCTGATGTGCCAACTTGTAAATAGCTTATTTGTAGGCAAATCTGTGAAAATGTGTGTGTGTGTGTGAAATGTATGGTATTGAATGAGATTTATTCATGCCCTGAGCCTTAATCGCTTACATCCAATGCGGGTTTTCTTGACTCCAATACCGCATGTTGTGACGATTAACCTAGCCATTTTCGAAAAATGTTGACTTGTCACTCAAGCAAATACTCTCAATAAAAGTGTCATCCGAATTTGCACGAGTTATCATGCCGTCACAGAATTGAGATCTCCTGTCTGGGTCATCTTCGTTTAATTTGTGCAAAATCGGAACCTTGTAGGTTGTAAATTTATGCAGTTTTCGAATTCTGGCTACAGATGTCTTATTTATATAGGCCTCTTGAGCAAGTTTAATGGTATTGGTTTGCGGATCCTGTGCTACTAAAGCAATAACTTCTACCTGCTTATCTTATCCTGTAGCTGGGCGTTGTCTTGTCCGTTTCCTGACCTCATTCGTGTATTCCGTCTCAAATCTTCAATCAAATCTGTCATTGCTTTTGAACTTGGTGCGAAATTAAATTTTTGCCTTAAAACTATACGGTTAGGATTGGTCCCTTTTTCATAGAAATGTTTAATTAAAAACACTATTTGTTCAGGCGTTAACTTTTTCATTTTACTTTTTAAAAAAGGAGACTAAATGCAATTATGATAATAAATGCGTAACCTGAATTCGTATTCTTAACGTAATAAATACTGCATTCTTGTGTTGTTACTTAAAAATTCAATGTGAGCAAAATAAATTATGCAGCAAATAATGAATCTTTTCACCGATGAAGTTGCTTTAATAATAATAAGACAACTTTGCTTTAATATTCTGTATTCGCTATGTAATTCAAACGTCTTTGTTGGATAGCCTGCCATGTACTTGGACTCAGTACTGTGGGCAAGGTTACCACATTTTTGTATGGGTAATCCAAAGACAGCAATAGTAAAATAAATATGGCAAGCTGTTGATTCTTTAGTCGTTTAATTATCCATAGTTATTAAAAGCGCATACAATTCTGTATTGTCTTTTGGCTTGCTCTCTTTGAATTTGTTGACACCAAAATAAGTTAGAAAAGATCCCGGGTAGTAATTGATAGTTTATTTTGTTTCTTCGTCAATATAAGTAGTGTATTCATAGAATTTTAATTGTGAGAAGAAGCTCCTGATCCGGAGGTGAGTGAGACCTGGTTTTCTCTACTCTCTCAAGGGGTCTGTCGGCCCTGAATTCTCGGGTCCCTTTAACTTTCAGGACCGGTAGATAGTTAGCTGCGAACCCCTGTATGTATTATTGGGGTTGTAGATATTGATTGTCCTTTATGGACTTATTTTGTTTCTAAAGACGTAAACGTTGACAGAATACATAACTGAGAAGTTCCAAAACGTACCGGTGTATAGATGTCACAAATCAATTTTTCGAACCGCGAAAGGATTTGAAATATTTTTGAGTTACTATTGGTCCTCTCAAGAGGAATTAATCTTAACCAAGAGGAAATATTTTCGCCCTTAAGAGAAAATTGCATATCGTGGAGAATGTTTAAACTTGCGAAGTCGGAGTGAAAAAATTCCAAGAACAAAATTGATGAGAAGATATGGAATATTTGCCTTTCACTGAGGGTCTCTATGGCTAGGTTTTCCATTTCTTTTACTTTTAGTCACAGGTGAAAGTTTTCCTGAGAACTGGCGCTAAGTAAAATTTCTCGGCAATTCACGTTTTTGTTTTGATTTCTTGGAAAATATTATTGCGTCATGATTGCGGTTTCTGTTACCTAGTAAATATAAATAATTGTAAATTACATTCCGAAAACATCCTACTCTAACTTTTGCCATAAATTATGTGTTAGGGTGTCGGGGATTCGGCCTATCTAACGCTGCTCATATTTGATAGTGTTGAACATGCTTAAGGCTCTAGGTTATTGCTAAACGTTAATACGGTATCTATCAGTTAATATTGTTTATTATCTCTGATAAATACGTCGGCGTAGCTTCAGGTTCCAGCAATCTAGTTCTTGCATTCGTAGTAATACTTTACTTCTGGATTTTATTTAATCTACAACACATCTGTTTTCCAAATTGTCATAAGTCGTAATGTGATAGTTTCATAGTGTGCCTGTCTCTGCGCTCTTCCCATAATACTATCGGATACAAGTAAAGGTCTCGGGGTTTGGAATATATGCGCATACTTTGCAATGCATAATATAATAGGAATTTGAATTCGAATTGATTTATAAAACCTATACAAGTAGTTAATGCTTTCCTCATTTAACAAGGTTTAGACAACCTACGCTCACCAGATTTTACAAATGTTGTGTCAGAAATGACGCCAAATATTTCCTAGGTGAAAAATCACTTTAAAGATGTAGTATTATACAGAACAAGTAACGACGTCGCCTTCGGCTCCTGTCTTATACTTGCGCATGCGGCTCCGCCGCTTAGCGAGGTTGGCTCTACGTTTCAAACGAATTTGTAAAAATATGGGATTTTATTTTTCCACCGAATTCTACCTGTATTTTGGTCATAACTTTTTGTGGGTCGAGTTTGGTGTGTGTAGGTTTAGAAATGCAACCGCAGGAGGGTTCCACGACCTCAAAGCATGTCTAATTATACATATAATTGATAGTGCTCTGATTTCTGATACACGATACAAATGAAGTAAAAATACAATTATGATGATGATTTTAGCATCCAAAATGACTCCATGCTAGAAATATCAAACTTATACAGGTACCCTAGCGAATAACGTGCTGTCGTCTTCTACTACTATTATGTCTTCTGTTTCGTTCCAACCGACTGTGAACTGTGTTACATACTGTAAAAACCTAAGTAAACCCGAATCCGAGTCATAAGTAAACCAGAATCGATTGTGTTTAGTAAAAAGTACGAATAACAGTGTGAAAAGCAATAGAATCCGTGCGAATTAAATAGCAGATCAATTGCAATTTGTGAC
>JAQFZY010002898.1:0-10658 GCA_034696285.1 Hypogastrura burkilli
TGGGAGGACTGGGATGGCGTCCGCTGAGGGTCTCTTATCATTCCCAACATGGAACAGTCCTTCCTGGGCCGGGGACCCCTCCTGGTCCCCAATTCTCATTCCTTCAGCCTCACTTCCTTTATTGGGAGGAGGGGAGCTGATGCTGCTGGTCGGCCTCAAGTCAGGTCCCTCGGGTCCGGAACATCCCTTTCGGGCAACATAAGTCAGGGCAGCGGAAGCGAAGCAGGTGTAGCGCCGCGCTATGGACTAGGGCGCTGACTCCTTCCGCCCCTCCCTTCTAGGTAGTACGTACAAGAGCATGTATGAATGGTGTGGTATTGTTTGGGATGGGTGGGAGGCATGATTAATTCTGGCACACGTTCCTGCTGTAGGCTCTAGTGCAAGTGCAACATTCCACGCTCGAGAACCTGGCTGGGCTGACACTGCAGTTTTATCTAATAACCACAAGGAAGCCAACCCGCCAGACTCATCAATTCCCTGTCGGGTCTAGAACTAGGATCCTCTTATTACCACGTTTTTCGTAACTATGCCTACACTCCCCCCTGCCCTATGATGCTGATGTGTATATGTTGTGGATTATTCGGGAAATATGACCTTACGCATACTGACTGGTCAGTTTAGAAGGTATTAATTATTTAATACAAAATTTCATATTCAACTTCCATGATTTGACTTCTTGTTAAACGCTGATTCTAAACAAGAATCCTATGCTCTTTGCAATGGTGCAAATTTTATTTTAAAATGTGCGGAGAAAGTCAAAACTCGAAATTAAGTAGGATTCTTCATGCTTGTATCCTCACATATTTGAATTTTGATTCTAAATCTAAAGCATGTCAATTTTTTAAATAAATTGGACCATTTGAAAGCGGATAATATTCTGATTTAAAAATTTTCCCAAGAATAAAAAAAACGGATCTATATATTAGATTTTGCATTAATTGAATTTTCTAAACTCTAATTAAAAAATCTAAACTAGCCAGGCCAGTGAGTATGCACATTGTTCAATTTCCCAAACAGTCTGTAACATATATATATATATTCTCCAACCCCCTTCTCACCCTTCCTTCCTGCAAAACCGAACAAACTGACAGAGAGAGAGGATCATCTATCTAACTTTCTTTTCGTTAATGATCATAGCCGGTTTTTTTTTTGGCTGTGTACTGCTCATAAAAGAATACTTTCACTTTAGTTTGCATACAAATTGTTTCGTTTGGGACGGGGATTGGAAGTTAGGAGGAGGAAGGAAGGCCGGGCTCCGGGTTAAGATGCCCCATTCACTTATTTAAATATTGGGCTTAGAGGGGCACTCCGGGCTACAAATTGGTTCTTCGGGGCGGATTTGGAAGTTAGAATGGAATCCAGATGGTGATCCCAATAAAGCCGGGGCCAGTTCAGTGTAGCTACTATCCGTACCACCACGAAGCGGAAATTGAGTTAGCCTTTCCTCTGGGCTAGGAGAGCATGGCCCTGTCAGGCATTCATCTATATTAGGCAGAGGCCCCAAGCTTTAATATTTCGGACGGAAGGCCCGGAGAGGAATACGTTGCTGCTGTAGGAAATTGGTAAAGTGAATCGATGGATCTGAAAGTAATAAAGTTTAACAAGAGGATCATGTGTCATCTTCTGGGAACTGGAATTTAATAATCTTATTACGCCGAATATTTTGCATTCTCTCATATAACAGAGATATGTTGTAGTGCTTATGGATCCCTGGTATAGTGTCTTCCTCGCTTACTCCTGCCGGAATTTATGTACTACCATGCAGATGTAGGCAGAGTAAGTTTGAAGGAATCCGGACGCAAACTTAAGACCGAACGAATTTCGTCATAATCTTCAGCAGCCGGTGTGCATGTTCCATATTCTTTGGAAAGTTAGACATTATTCTTGTTAGGGATTTAAAGCAGCATTTTTTGCTCTTCTAAGTTGTCCAATTTATTTTTATTTTTAATTTAATCTAAATAAATTTAAATTTACTTACTCGTATTTGAGGAACCAGAGTAGGAGCAAGCATTAAGGAAGGATAAAATCCTCCTCAGCCTTTCCAAAAATCCTTTAAAATCTCCGTCAATTTAATTTCCTCATTTTGATTCTCAATTTGAACCTGCATCCTCCTTCAAACTCAAATTTCAAAGTTGGTCTGACAGGCACGACGTTGGGTTGGGGGAGAGAGTAAGGAGGAGAGCGGATTTAGTAAAAAACAAAATCCTTTTAAAGGATGAAGGGGAAAAATTTCATTTCTTTACTCTTAAAAATGGGGAGCCGAAGTTAGGCTCCCCCTTTTACTACTTAAAGAGTATATACGTATACCCGGGCCTGAGTATGAGCTCTAAAAGTGAAGACGATTTGGACGTCCTACGTAATAAAAAATAATAGAAGTTTAGATTGTTAAACTTAAAAGGTCTAGGAGTACCTTACTAATTTTCTCCCTTCGCCCTCTTCGAGCTCTCTTTCCTTCCCTGTAGCCTGTACATACATATAAGACTCTTATTACACTCACGGTTTTTTAAAGTTCTTCTGCACTTCATTTGATGACTGGGAAAAGGTTGATAAGAAAGAGGGAGTCATTCCGTGCATAGTAAGGTAAAATGCTTCCGCAGTTTTCCCCTGCACAAAACAAATAGTTGTACTTCCCTTTTTTTAGATCAGATTTTGCAGGTCTTGTCTGAGTATTTTTCCTTTTATTTTTGAAATAATTTTTTACAAATTAGTTGGTCTTGAAATTCGATGAGTTGATTGCACTCATCATGTCCCCACTTTAATTATAAGTCTTTTTTGAGAGGGTGCCTTAACTTTTTCCCAAATTAGCTCAACTCTTGCCAAGCACAAGCCACTTCAATTCCAAGTTCACAAACTTTAAAATTAGTTTTTAAAATCTTGCAATTTTCTAGAACGAGCTCTGTGTTTATATGTATTTTCTATTGATAAATACCAGTTGGTGATATTAACTGGCAAAAATTACAAAAAATGTATGCCAAATTTGGATCCTCGTAATTATCTTCATAGTTTTTTTGTTAGTAGAATAACTAATATTGTCGTGTAAACATATTTATGCTATGCTTAGTCTATTTTATTAGTAATTTAATATCTTAGTAATTTTTATTTTGTCCACGATTTGTTATATTTAACGAATTAACGAAGGTTACACAGCGCAGAGGGACGAAGGAAAGTCGCTCCATTCGCATTTATATTTATGCTCCCTCCCATTGGATTGCCTATTCCTGCAGAATATAAGAATTCCATATTAGGACGAGATTTGTAGAGAATCCTTCGGGGTTCCCCTCTTGCGAGAATCCATTAGCTATCAATCATTTGATCAACAGGAGTATTAAGTTAGCTTAAAAGCCAAACCTGATATTTGTGGACTCGAGAGTTGGGAACTTCCCTCTGTGGGATGGCTCAAAGTGGAGATGCAGGATGCAGCAGGGGAGGACGGATAGGCGGCTACTTACTTAACTCGATAATAAAATTAAGTGAGAGACAAGGAGGAGTCCTACCATAGACGTCCCGACAGAGTCAGAACCCTCGGCCCACTTCAGGATCTCCAAACCTTTTCATCCCCCATCCCAGAATCGACAGTAATAAGACGTCAAGTGGACTCCTTTTTTTGTCAAAGCCACTCTAATGGACTCTGTTTCATCAGGCTCCGTTTGATTTGATTATACATCCCCGTCTACTGCACAAAGTGAATTAAATCGAAAGGTTGGGCTACCTACATTTTTTGTGTCGGCGCCACCCGGACCAATTTGACTAGTTTAGCCCAGGTCCCAACCAACCCTGTGTACTTGTATATAGGAAAAACATAAATTATTGTACCTATAGATTGTACCCTAATCTGGCTTCTGGTCACTAGTCCCTTCCATTGTACAATGTACAGAGTCTGCACAGAATACCATATAAAAAGCTCACTCTGATTTCGGCGTCAGTTGCTATTTAATGAAGCTTAAAGAATATCTGATGTCACCAAAAACAGCATTTTTACACCCAAATCCGATTTCCCCCCTATGTCATAAGTAATAATAAACATAATTTATTTCCATTCCATAAATCAATCAAACGATGCCGTTTGCAATAAAAACCATGTAATCCTGTTCCCACAAAAAAGTATTCGGATTGAAACATGACCTGCCACAACTCAGGGAAGCGTGATAAAATGTCCTGGAACAATTACCCATATTTGGGCCCCAAACTTCAAGACAATGAAAATAAATGGCGTGCCATTACCATTTTTATTAAATGCAATTCAATTATAGCGGCATCGTAGGAGTCAGAAGGGGGAGGGAGCTAAATAGGAAAGCATCCGGACTGAACCAACATTAGGAAACTTTTATGACCCTGCCCGGGTCCGGAATTTGAAAGAGTCCCATTCCCGTTTCGGAATGAATGTAGAATCCAGAACGGCCTAAAATCTGAATTTAATGTCTGTAGCCAACGAGCCTACGGGAGGGACATGGGCGTGGTGAGGCTTTTCACAAAGGACTTCATTTTTAGTATGGAGGTGACACGTAGTCATTATTTCCCTATAGTCCTCAATCCCCATTAACACCCTTACTTGCTAATTACCACTGCTGACTACCACGTCTATAGGCATGCTTATGGGCATAAAAGCAATCCTGAAGGCGGGATGATAGAAGGCGCCCTTCATTACAATGCAAAGACCAAATCGTATTTCCAGTTCAAAAATCAAGAATGCTTTCTCTAACCGCGTCCATTAGTACGTACATAGTACCTACGCGTAAGATCAAGGAGTGAGTGAGTGAAAGGACTATTTGGAACAAGTCAACATTTCAGAACCAAATCTCTCCCTTTGATCTCCACTCATCATCATTTTAAGCAGTAGTCCGGGTCTTTGACTATGTTCGTTTTGGGCTATTTTGAAGTAGCGTGTTACATGGATGGAATTACAATACAAGAATGCTACAATTAGAGTCTGGCTCATTTCCATTGGTTCCCCTCGACGTATCAGTTTCACACTCTCCTTAACCTCAAAGGCTAGTTCAATAGGGAATCCAAATCCCCCTCATTCCAAACTAATTCGGAATTAATTGAATTAAGCGCCAGTAGCCGATTTGCCCAGACTCCCTCATTTGGTTCACTGCCAAACATGCGCCTAAAATGCTGCCAAACTGATTTGCCGATTATTATGGCTGGAAAACGTTTATGGAAATACAGAGCTACTGTTGAGTATTGTACTTTGACTAGCCCTGTCTGGTCTGGAGTGTGTCGAAACTCAGTGTCTCGACTTTCTACCACTTTGCATATTTTTTATCACTTTTTATCGTTTACTGATAAAAAGTGATAAAAACGATAAAAAGTGATAAAAACGGCGGAAGTGCGCCAAAAATCAAACTTAACCCAATATTAAACTAGAATTAACAAATAAGAACTAATTAAATTATAACTTTTGGTTACAACTACGTTTTCTCAACTTCTTGTTAACTTTTCAGCTGTAATTCACTACTATAGGAGTCCATTAGCCGCATCCAATTAGTGTATTCCGAAACTAACCTTCAAGAAAATTGTTATTGCTTAAATCAGTCACAATGTCGAATAGTCGAGGACCTCAACTCTAAAACTGATCGACGGATAGCCCTCACGTACCACCACAAGTCAGACGGCTCACCGAAAGAAGCCAGTCTGTCTGTATCTGTACACTCTATTCAAGCAGCATCCAATGCTATTGTGATTTTTTGAAACATTACAGACCTAATTTTAACACTGCGGTAGTTTCCCATCTTTATTTCCACTCTCTCAACCTACCCCACCTCGATTTTTCCTTAAAAATGTTTGTATCACTTTTTATCAGCAAAACCCACGGATAAAAAGTGATAAAAATACACTTTCCATCGGGGTGATATTTATCACTTAATAAATACTCGAAACACTGTCTAAGCTTTTGTGGGGAGAGATACGAAACATAGTAAAGGCCTGGCTCCTGTTGAGCTAACCTGGTGGGCCTTCCAGGGACGACCGAGCAGAAGCAGAAGGATCAATCCAGTATCCAGTCAATAGTCAATATACTCGAACCTGAACTTTCGCTTTCACTCTACCAACACCAACCAGCAGCCTTCGTCCCGCTCCCGGCCTGAGTTCCTCTTGTCTGGCGCTACATAGAGTTATTTAGCTGGTAACGGGACGGAGGGAGGTAAATCCCGTCCCACATCTGTCCCAATTTTCAAGTGTTATCCGGGAACCATGAAGTGTTAGAAATTAAATATTTCCGAGTACGGGCCTCAGCATCCCGGTCAGCTAGATTGGCGTCTCCTAGGAAGTGCCTCAGCTACTGTGTCGTTGCCGTGCCGTTCCAAGCTTTCCCCACCTCTGCTTCGCCAAATCATCTGTGAAATAGAGTTGGACAGTTGTGGTTTGTCGTAAATACCGGAATTATTGCTTTGACAAATAATAGCAAAAAAGCGAGTTGTGAAGGGCCATGATCACAAATCGTGGATGAGAGGGCTCCCCCTCTCTGCCAACAACGGGCAGCGTCTGTAGAAAATGGGAAATCTGAGTAATAACAAATAGGGATCAGAGGAGTGGAGAAAGATCTACTGGTACTTCCCATCACTCTTCCTCTTTGTCCTCCTGACGAGAAAGACTTCTGTATCTAGGAGAGTCCGGCTTCCGATTCATTCCACCCTCCCTCCGCCAATAAATACTTGTTTCGGAAACCCTACTGTGATAATAAGTGTAATTACTGGATGGAGTCTTAAATTACATAAGTCACTTCGCAGGTGCTACTCTGTACCTATTTATTTATATAGTTTTACAGAAGGTCCCGGTTATGTTACTGGTGCCCATGCATCTAAGTTGTTCTAAAATGGAGAAAGTTCATTCACCCGGCTCAACGCCTTCGTTCTTCGCTCTCGTTCCATTCACTAAAATAAAGTTGGAGTTGGTGAAGGCGTGGGAAGCTCTTGCACCATAGAATAGCCGGCCAGACACGGGCATAACATATCTACATATATTGAATCTGTGTTCTTCTCAACTCTTTCTCTGCTATTTTATCTGAAGAATTCAACAGGTGGGGGCTGTTGTATGTTAGTACATACATACATATGTAGCAACCCTTGACTCTGTCTTAAGCTGCTATAAGCCAAAGGCCAAAGTTTCTTCATTTGGGTTGCCTATGCTAGGTTTCGGCGAACTTGGGATAAAGTATCGAAGTGATTTGGCCAAGCTGGAGGTTAGGTGGATTCCGTTTCTATTTATTTATGATAATTTATATATTTTATATTACTAAATCACGGCCGTTCAGTGTTACATACCTACAATAGCCGCACGAGGACTTCTGGCGATGATAGTGGGCACTAGGCAGGAGGATTGGAAAGCTTTTAAATCCTGCACAAGTTCTGGGAGGGCTTTCTTTTCACTTTCAGCTCCACTAGCCTCTCTCTCCTTACGTAACCCAACCAACGTGAGGGAAAAATAAGTGGGAATAGAAATAGTTAATCAAGGGAAAAGGTTCGGGGAGGGAGGGGAATGGGCTCCTTTTCCCTAGTTTGATGAGTCCCTGCCTTCCAATTAGGCCCACAGGATCCGGGATTCTGGACGCGGACGAGGAGCGTGGTAATAACTCCCTTTTCTACACTCAACTGACACACCCCTCTCTACCTTACTCCCATTCATGTTGGAGAGGGAAACCTAGGACTTGACTCAAATTTAACTATTCTGGTACTATTAGAGAGAACCTAGGCTAGGTCCAGTAAAACGAATCAACATTATCATCCCTCTGTGGCCTAAACATAGCAACGCTTCTGGAACTAGAGCCAACGAATCTGGAGATGATTTTTTTCCTAAGTCAAACTCAGTAACTTTCTAAACGCTTAAAAAGTTGGCATTTTAAATTAAAATTATTTACCTAACTTACCTACATGGAGGGATAATAATATAAAGCGCTCATCCATTCCAAGCACACATGACTTCGATACGATATGTCCTTCGGAACTTCGTCCCATTTCCAATCTCGGGATAGTTCCCTATTATTATTTCCCTAACTTTTTCCGAATCATTGGATTTGTATTCTTGAGCGGTGACGAAGTGGTTTAGGAGGGGAACACTCCTGCCTTTGTCCCCGAACGGTTCTGGCAACTTGCCCTTGAAACCTCATGAATACTTGCCCTATTTATCAGCCTCCCCATTCCCGACTAGAGACCAATATTAGGGGGCATAATAGGAACTGGGCTGACTGCACTTTGCTCTTCTGTGGGACATGATGGTGACGGGTCGCATTGACTGACGAGGAACCCTCATACATGTCTCCCATGTGACACTGTAATATAGTATGTACGTCCTTGCCTACTCGCTGCCGCAACATTTGACGTTCAAAAGTTGTAAATGTGGCAGAAATGATGAACTATCCGTGTCTGAAGTTTGGACTTTCCAATGGCTGCCATTTAAACTATCACCAAATAATTCGAAATCTCTCACCAATTTAAACAGATTTCCTCACCAATTACTGCAAATTACTCACAAATCATTTTAAACTTTGTATAAGCATAATATGATTTATTTTATAATAATTAACGGAATTAAAACGCTAGAATTCCAAATATTTCAAGACTCTGGGGAGGAAATCTGATTGAATTCGTGAGAGATTTCGAATTACTTGGCACTGATTTATATATTCCTCCCTTTTTAATGAGTGAATGTACAGAAACGGTATTTGTTATTACATTGTATTTTAGATCTTGAAAAGGACTGTAGAGAGTACTTTTACAATTTCAAGCTTGGAAGAAGCCTTCCCTGCAGCATTTCCGACAAGCTACTGCAAACTCTACATTGTAAAATACGTAAAATATTACAAGGGAGTGCGGGATCCTGTGAAAGATTTATGCCCCATTACCCTCTTTCCTCCTTAACCGAATCCCGAGGATTTAAGAATGCAATATGCAGCCACCACCCTTCCTGCTCTTTAATAATTTAAATACTAACTCATTCAAGTGTCATGAACACGAGGGCCACAGCCCCAAAATGAACTGCATATCCAGGAAAGTTATATATTCCCGTGGGGTATTTTCACATTTTGCTTTCTTTAAAGAAAAGGTAAAAAAAAATTATTCCCTTCTAAATACACTGATTTTTCTGGAGAAATAATTCTGCAGTTACCAAAATTTACTCCCCTAAAATAATATTAACAGTCCAAAAATTACGTCTGCATTTTTTAATCGTAAAAGAATTAGGAAGGGAGAAAACTCTTTGAAATTAATCATGACTTGATAAAAAAAACCAAGTAAATTTACACAGCTTTACCGAGAACATAGAACATGCTTTATATAATAGGGATTCCATTGTTAGTTCTCCCCTTGCTCCGACTAATTACTAAGACTACAAAGAGATAAATGATTACTCCGACCATCCCTCCTGCATAGAAAAATATTATACACTAGCTAGCCTGCCTATTATGTTCTTTGCACCTGGCTACCTCTTACTTCCCTAATTTAAAAAGGAAAGCATGAAATAATCTGTATTCATGTCACCCCTTTATGCATCCGCCTAAATTCTAACTTTTCTCCCTTTCCCTTTCATTCCACGGTCCATCAATTGCTCACTACGCGCTATGTATGCCAAATTATTAACTGAGAGTCTCGAGTTCTGAGTGGCATGGAACGGAAGAAAAACATGAATTTCGTATTTGTGTATCTGTTCCTTCCAATGGTGAAACTTATTCTACAATACGATACCATACCTAGAAATTACTTACAACTCGACTTTATAAATATCTATATGAGGAATTCAGGTGGGGCCAACCTTATTTATTTAAACTGTCTAAACATCCGAATGGAATTAAGCAAATTGGACCATTGGAACGATCATAAATCATGGCTTAGGGTCACCATTTACTTTAGAAAGATGTAAAACCTTAAATTAAAATATGAATTTTTTCATTGAATGAATTCGATTTCCAAACGGTCCAGTCATTACTTTCCCTTTCCTGCGTAATCTTCAACTTATGTACGTGTGTACTATTATTTATCTTATGTTACTACTTATTTATTATTTTATTTATTTTAATCTCAAACCTAATAAAATAAAAGTTTAAGGCTTAATAAAAGTTTTTCTGATAATTAATATAATTAATATATTTACTAATACAAAAATTTCGTTTTGCACTATTTCTCTCCTCGCTGAGTTCACCCGAAACAGGGACCCGTGTATGTACAGTATGTATGAACTACATCTGCATATATTTCGGCCCAGGACCAGGACCAGGATCTGCTCAATCTCTGTCAGGCTTTAATCGAACCACCAACCGACCCGGGACTGACTTCCTTACCATTTCCCTATTATAATCTCACTCTCATCCTGCACTAAAACTAAGGGATGGTTGGACAAACTTTTACAACACACTTTTTCCCTTGAGCAGACAGCTCAAGACTTTTCACCCTCCACGGGAAAATCTCTGAGGGATAAAAATAACCTTTTCTATTGATGAAAGACTGAAGAAGTCCCAAACCTCTTCAAACTCACTCAATCTTATTTGTACAGCAGTAAGAAAAAATACCATAACTTAATTAATTTCCCATCCCTTCTCTTCGAATATACAAAAAAAGGATTCGTTTTAACATTTGATGATGGATGGTGAAGAGGTCACCCCAGATCTTCGATCTCCGATGGTCAGGATCTCAAATTCATTGAGGGAGCTTGAGTGAGTACACCTCAAG
>JAQFZY010002899.1:0-10657 GCA_034696285.1 Hypogastrura burkilli
CGCTGTTTTCCAATCTACTGTACAGCATAACTTCATCATCGGCAACTGCTTCAGTTTACCAAATGTAAGATCAGTTAATTTTATTTGTATTAGCAGAAAGTCGAACCAGTATACTATATATGAAAATATGAAATTATTCGATTACGACTTATTATACGTACAGTATAAGCGTGCGTTTGGAATTTGAAAGTGTCGTGGCTCATGGCTCTACTCTAGAGTGCATACCTGCCTACTATTCTAGTTACCTTTGAGTTGCGACACATAAAGACAAGGTGTGGCTATAATGTTTGCAAGTACTATGCCAGTGAGGGTTAACTTTCTATAAAATGTAGTAACTCCTCTTGTACGTATTAGCATTGACTGAATGTACATGGATAGTAGATAGTACTCAGTCGATTTGAGTGACAGCTCATCAATGCGTTGGATTAAATAAAGTGCCATGAATCGTACGCGCGATATCAGCCAACGACGCTCGTATTCCCCTTTAAGAGTATACACGTGATTCTTTATGATCGTAATGCTAGAACTTTCTTAACAGTTAAGGAATAAGATGTCTGCAGCTTAGCCCTTAGCTGAGCGTTATCAATCTGTCGTATTTTAATTTGGCTTTGTATGTCGTAAAATGTATACAGTTTATTTTGGCCGAATATTGAAAGACTAGATCACAGAGTTCATAGATTACTAATTCAAGGGGAAGGCTGTCTCTTTACATAGTGGAATACAGTGAGTAGGAGGAAATACATAAAAATGTCAAGATTTTCAGGGCTGGGAACCTCTCGTCTTCTTTGAAGTGGGTCAGGAACGTGTTTAACCGACGTAACCGCCAGCGGCATTCTGGGCACTGAGTCCTTGCTGTATGTGAAGAAACAAATCATTAGTACCAAGGTAACCTAACTCCTAACGGATGTATCTATTAGTGTCTTACAGCGGCTCCGTACTGTCCGGCCTGGAGAGCCCCGTAGTTGGATCCCTGGGCCTGGGCAGCGTTGACGGCGGCAGCCTGTCCATGCTGGCTCCCCTGAGCCGCTCCCTGGGCCGCCCCGTAGGACTGGTCGTAGGCATTAGCGTTCCCGTAGTTCTCCCCGTAGGTCTGGGCGCTCCCGAACTTGGACCCGTAGTTCTGGTTGGCTCCAGCGTTGCGGCCAGCGGCGGCGGCGTACTGGTTGGACCCCTGGGCCCCGTAGGCCTGGTTGGCAGCGCTGAGCTGGGCGGCGGATCCCTGGTTGGCCTGGACGGCACCGAGGTTGGAGCCCTGGGCGGCTGCGTACTGATCAACACCGCCGGCCTGGTAGCCGTAGGCTGGGGCATAGCCGCCACCATAGCCGCCGCCACCGTAGCCAACGGGCCCACCGACTCCGGGTCCACCGACTCCGGGTCCACCGACTCCGGGCCCGTAGCCGTACTGGGGGAAGGCCACGGAGAGGCCGAAGAGGGCTGTGAAGATCAGGGCGACCTGCATTCTGACCTGGAAAGAGGAATCAGAATTGTACATGGGCTCCAACGGGGAAATGGCGTTGAGTTCGGACTTACGGAGATTCTGTGACTGTAACTTGTAAAGTTAAATCGGAAGGTTCCTCAAGGAGCGGGACGGAGGTTGTGATGGATTGGTCTGTCGGGGCCCAGCTTTTTATAGGCCTTGGGAGCGGACACGTACCGGGCCCTTCTTTAAACAAAGAGTCGTTAGCTTTCCCAGAAAGAATGTAATTGTGTTCTGGGAAGTGGCAGGGGGAATGGACGGCTAAGTAGCGGAATTGTATAGGTCGTTTCAGGTCACGGGCCGTGTTGGAGAGGTGTTGAACAATGGAGCATAAAATGGAGCGGCTTCGTAGAAAGCGGGGCTTCAGGAAGCTTGGCCCCTTTCCACCTAAAGTGAACGGCCCCGTAAGCCTGTACCAGGAACTGTTTTGGATTTGGAAAGTCAATCACCTCAATTTACGACGAGGGCCACCCGTCTAAAATTTAGTGCTAATTGTTTTGAGTTATTAGAAAAAGCTTCGTGTAGCAGTTAAATTTTCTGATATTAAGCCTATTTCTACTTTCGAATTCGACCACGCCTTTCTAATGTCCAGCTGCTCAAGTCACTGAAAATTGGGCTGGACAATTCATGCTAATGATTCGGACACTTGTATTCTTGTCCGCACTTCGGTAGTCTATAATTATGGCTTATGATTATGACGTTATAACGCTTTGCTTGTTTGCTATAAGCTAAGCTTCTTTTGAATAATTGTATTTCCAGCTGTAGCTTGCGCTAGAGTTATCGGCAGCCTGGAAGCGACTCCATATCATCTGTCCGCTACATGCTACATAAAGGATAAGGAACTGAGGGAATCCTGGACCATAATTTTAAAACGGAGTCAGAACGTAGCGGAAGCCCAACTAAGTGCTCTTATAAATGTTTCAAAAACGGAATATTTTGAAGCCGGAAGTCAAAAGCGTCGAAGTCCGAACTACGGATTCAGCAGTACTATATACTAAATGCGGTAAACGAGACTCCGCCACCGAAATCGTATTACATTAACTCAGTTTCTCTGATCCGTCAAATTTTATTTTAAACTATGCGAAATCCAAGCATAAAATCTTGTTCCAATTCAATAAGAGCGGACCCTTTCAACGTCAGCATCATTAAAGCGCGTAGGTAATATACGTGTAATATTTGTATCTTGGTATTTAGCTGCGTGCTGTGCAATTAACGAACAACAGCAGTACTTCCGCGTACACATACACGCTGAAAGCAATGAAAACATGGAAATGGGGACCTAGCTTTAAATACTACTTAATGCTTGTAAGCAATTCCATGACTCATGATCATGACTTAAGATCGCTCGAACCCACAAGCACACCTTAGCTCCTAGCCACCCTAATGGAAAGCACGCCGGAAGTCAGGACTCATACTTAGCCCAAATTTAAATGATATCAATAAAACAATTAAAATGCGTTTTTGACATTTGGTCGTCGACGCTTAATTTGTGGTTTGCGGTACATGTATCTCGGTAGTTTTAAGGAAATTCTTCGTCACAACACCTAGGATATATTCACGCTTTCGGGATTTGGGCCATTAGGGGACATACTTTAAGTACGTCAGCTGTGCTTTTTCAACCCCCTCCCTCCACTTTGTCACGCTAAGCTCGGACTCCTTCCCTTCCCGGTGTCACGTCAATGGCACGCTATAAAAAGACGCAAGCCTTCGAAACCCTCCTCCCCTCGTCTGTCACGCGTACGTCACGCAAATCGTAAACCCCCTGTTCCATCCACCATTTAGCGTGACGTACTTAAAGTATGGCAGCGTTATCGTTTATTCAGGCTTTGGGAAAATCAATTAGGTACATTAAGCTTACTATCTATCAATTATCTATCAATTGTCAAGAAGGTCGAGATCTATTTACTTCCTACTACCGACATAATACTTTTGATGGTGGCTGTATACAGTAAATCCCTGTGTAATCCCCCCTTTATTTCCGGGATCCATTTAGATTATGATATGACTGGAACGACATACACGCGGTGGGTATAGTGATTTAGGGACATAATAAATCGATCTAATGACCGGCACCTTCCTGCATCGCGTTCCGTACTTTATTCCATCAAATCAATTTATGGGACGTCAAAATCCGAAATCCGAATGCCCATTGAGTTCTTGTACTAGCTTCTCCCTTCTCCAGGCAAAGGAAAGCACGAAATTGTGAAATTGAGAGGAACCTTCAATATTTACTACGCCTACCTGTTTGTATATTACAGCATAGCTGATAGCACAGTCGTTTGTTTACCATTACGAATCTCATCAGCACCAACGTGTCATCATCAGCATAGAGTCTATTTCTGCATACTATGAATCATAATATTTTCTAGATCCACCCCCCTCCTCCATATCAGTGTCACTGTGCTACTCTGGAAAAAGCTGACGGCCGGAGATTTCATTAGGACAGGAAGTCCCTCCTCCAGGTGACAGGACTCGATCATAATGGCCATATGTTCCAAGGCCTGAATTAATTTCCCGGGTTCCCGTGCCCTGCCGAGGCATACACACTCCAGGTCACAAGTCACACTGGTCCGCAAGATGTGTGACATTCCAAAGCGGACGTGTACAGGCAACAGGGCACTAAGCAAGCAGTAACAAGTAAGTTTAATTGCTTATACATACTTGATGCTTAAGTGTTAAGGTTTTAAATGACAAATTAATTATACAGTGTACAGTGGAGTTGTGAACGTGTCTACTCTCGTGTGGGCTTGTTAGGCTTGTCAGCTATGAGGCAGGCCATCTCGTCATATTAGTATAATGCACTGCATGCACTACTGTATGTACATATATACCTATTTTGTATTTCTTTAAGTGCCGCATGTCATGTGTCATGATGAACATGAGGCACTGACAACTCGGACCAATGAACGTTGCATTGGCATTGAGGTCGCCCATTTGATCAAACCGCATTCCACTTCCTAATTATCCTACCTAATTCAATGAGTGTGAAATACTGAAAGATAGATTATGACAGAATTAATATAAAAAACCTTTTTTGTATTTGCTCGTATTTTTGCAGACTGTCGACACGTGCGAAGACTACTGTTAACACAGAAGGGATTGGTGACTCAACTGAGGCTGAGTCAACGGAAAGTGCGGAGATTGGTCTGTCATTAATAAATTGCACGGTTAAAACTGTAACGTACTACTGAGCACATTAACTACTACGCGATACACACTGTAACCGTACAAACTGAAACTCTACGTAAAGTCTGAACAGTGGACAAACGCTTACGAATCCTGCGCTTCCCGTTTAGACTTTAGACCTTAGGACACGACTGACTACTACGTAAGATTCGACTATTCCAATACCTAGGTATCTGATAATTTAATTAGATGCCTTTTACTTGTGTCGAAATCAATAATTATGATATTTTGGGAATCCTTATTTTAGGTAACTACACCTGGTAAGAGGGTCAACGAAGGCAAACTACCAGAGCCATAAAAAGGTGCTACCAACAGAAAGAGTATATACTACCAAAGTGAAAATGGACGATGATAGACCCGAGGAAGATGAACCGAGGAAAGCGTCAATCCCAAGCCTGGCACCAGTTGCGGCTAGTTCAGGGGATAT
Organism: Hypogastrura burkilli; assembly: GCA_034696285.1. NCBI lineage: Eukaryota > Metazoa > Arthropoda > Collembola > Poduromorpha > Hypogastruridae > Hypogastrura > Hypogastrura burkilli. The sequence goes on from JAQFZY010002899.1 coordinate 5,091, forward strand.
TAATAAAGAAGTTGATATCGAGAAGCTTAAAGTTAATTCCAAAGAGGCTGAGCCACCAGCGACTGGCAATCCTCCTAACGAAGAATCTCATGCCGTGGAGCCAAACGGTGTAGTAAAGAAATGTTTGACGTCTACCGTAGATCCTTTGACAAGTCCACTGGAGGAGGAGGTTGAGGACTTTACTATTTTTCACTGTGTGACATATTTGGGTGCTGCCACTGTAAGGGTACGTGCCAGATAAAATTATTCAAACTTATATATGATTTATTTAGTATATTAGATAACACCTTTTCCGTTTTCAGGAACCAAAGAGCGAGGCTGAAATTCATAAAACTATTGCCTTCCTCAATGAGCAGTGTAGTGAAGAAGTTATCCAGGTCTCGGTATCAGTGCCATTGTATTCTGATGGAAAAGTCATGTAAGTTGTCTACATTCTACATACAAGGAGTTACACATTTTTACTGGGTCAAAGGGTTAAGGGTAATCCTATCATGATCACTATTTGGCCCATTGCAGAGTGTACGAAGAGGATACTCAAACGGAGATATCCCGATTTGGTGTTTGCCAAATTATATTTTTTGCACGTGGCCTCACGTCAACTCCCGATTGGGCCTGTTTTGCCTTCACTTGTTCTCACGGAGAGTCTCCAGACCTTTCAATATTCCAGTGTCATGTCTTCCGATGCGATGTTCCAGAGGCCGTAAGAGCTCACACAAAATATCCACAATTCGTTGGAATACAAAAAGTTTACATCTGTGACGTGTAATAAAATAGGTTGGACGAGTATTTTCTTGCTTTGCTCGAACGTTTGCTTCTCCGGCTCGAACTAGCATGACCACCTCTGCTACCTATGGCCAGAGCTCGACTGAGCCTGAAGAGAGAACTTCGCTGGAGCCTACCTCGCTGGAAAAATGCATGTTTGAAGTGACACTTGAAATAAAAGAAGATGACGGGAAGGTGAGCTATGCTGCGATTCAATAGTTTTGTAATCCTTATCAGTGTTTAGTGTTTATGTTATGTTTGTCTGATAGCATAAGCAAGATAATACTTAGCTGTTATTTCTTCAGGGAAACTATAGTTCTGCACCGAGAGACAAAGGCTTCTTCAAGCTCCGCAGCTGCGTCCCAAAGCACATTGTCCTAACAGTGCATCAGATTCCGGACCCTACCAAGGAACTAATTGTGGAAAGATGTTTTGGGCTCCTTTTAAGTCCTGGAAGACACGTGCGTCACTCAGATATGCAGCTGGTAGAAATGCTTAGCTGGTCCACGGGCTCACTGGGTCAGGATCGAAAGTCATACGTGATAACTGGGCAGTGGGATCACAATGATCCAGCATTTGAGGCATTAAATCATGAGACGGCCAAGGAGTCATATATATTTTTGACTGTGGCCGTGGATTTGGTTATAAAGGTGATTTACAATTTGTAAATTGTCCCAAATTTATTTTGAACTGTTCGTCATACGTTGCATTTTACTGAATTAGGGAATTCAAGAGCCCATCCGTTTCGCACTGGAGACCAAAGCTAAAATATATCCCGCAACTGAAAGATTTTGGATGATTGTTCGCAAGCATCACTTCACTCAACAGTTTGTGCTTTCATTGCAACGGGTGAGAGAATATGATTTCATACGAATAGCAGTTGAGACGTTTTAATATTAAATGTTGCAATTTTTGATGACGCAGGCTGATGGGGCAAAGCCAGGTGAATCCTCATTTCAGCTAATCTGTAATGAGCCGTTGGGCGAAGTGGATCGGAGCAAGGTCAATTTTAACCTCAACTTCACTTCCTTCATTCGTTCCTCAAGCATCAATTCCATTGACTTAGAGACTCCGTCGAAAGATGAAGAAGATACGGGTAAGATTAATTATTTGACTTAATTAATTTGTATGATCTGATTTTATTAATACGAAGCCTATCAAACTGGAATGACCAAATATACTCAAATATAATTTTTGTAGATGATGATGAGCCGCTGCAGAGCGGAATGGGAGAAATCTCTAAGCACTGTACTGACGAACAGCTGACGGCCTGGAGTGAGATGGTCACTAACTGGCCTGCTACTTCGGCACCGCGTCCGAAGCACCTCACGGCTCTTGTCAGAAATGGCATACCTGGTATGTAACTCATCTCATAATAGGTGTGTGTGGGCATTTTAGTATTGTCTACTGTGTCCAATTTCTTACAATTGAAACTAGGAAATACGACATCAGCTATTCTATCATCTTACAGATACAATACGTGGTGAGATTTGGTTGAGGCTTTCCGGCTGCTCAAATGACCTTAGCATGATGAATACTTATCGAACACTCCTGAACAAACCCTGTCCAAACGAGGAGGTCATTCTGAGAGACATTACACGTACGTTTCCTGCAAATGATTACTTTCGGGAGTCCGGTGGCGGACAGGAGTTGCTCTACAAAATCTCTAAGGGCTACTCTGTCCATGATACGGAAGTAGGATACTGCCAAGGGATTAGCTTTATTGCGGCGGCTCTTCTCCTTCAGGTGTGTGAGCAGGTTTTGGAAGTCCTGAGCTTTTTCACAGAAATAATTCAATTATGGTGGCCTATGTAGATGCCTGAGGAACAATCATTCTGCCTCTTAGTCAAGATTATGTATGACTATGCCTTCCGTGACCTGTTTCGGGACGGTTTTGATAACCTTCGGCTCAAGCTGTATCAGCTGGATCGACTGGTTGAGGTGACTAGAATTTTAGCATCAAAATTTAAACAGCTCGTCTTGCTTTGAAGTGAAACGCTGGTTTTTTGTTGAAAAATAGGAACAAATTCCTGAAATCTGGGCCCATTTTCAAGAGCTTGGAGTCGAGTCCCACATGTACGCCAATCAGTGGTTCCTGACACTGTACACGGCAAAGTTCCCGCTTGTGTTTGTCTTTCGAGTCATTGACATGTTCTTACTGGACGGAACGAAAGTTCTGTTTCAAATTGCTTTAGCTCTCCTGACGGTATGTTTGAATTATTCTAATTTGGGCGATCATAATATCTGTATATACTTGCACTTACAGAAATGCGGTTTTGCAGTATTGACGTATTTTATCCATGCTATAGGGAGCAAGGAAGGACTTGCTAATGCTTGACTTTGAGGGAGTTCTGAAGTACTTTCGGGTAACCCTGCCCAAGAAGTACCGAAATGTTGAGACGACCAACAACTTGATGAGAGCGTCGGCCCAAACCAAAGTGAAGCGACTCAAGCGCTATGAGGCTGAATACGTAGCAATTAAGGAACAAGAGCGGAATTACGTGGACCCCATTGAGCGGCTCCAGAAGGAAAATAAGAAATTAATGGAAGACATGATCCGGAACGAGCACATGATCACTAATTTAGTTCTGGCCAAGGCGTCGGCGGAGGAAATGACGGGTTCCCTTGAGGAGGACTTGAGTCGGACTCGGACTTCTCTCAAAGAAGTGGAGGATTTCAATCTGAAGCTCAAGGAGGAGACTAACTCTGTAGTTACACAAACTTGCTAATCATAATTATAGACGGCGTAGCCTGCCCGTTATAGGACTACCGTATAATCAGTTTGGTCTCATTGGGTTAGGTGAAGGAACTATTCCAGCGGGAGGTCAAGCAGTATGATACGGAGGCGGAGAAGAAGTCCAATATTATTGCAGAGTACAAACGGGTACGTCAAAATTATTTAGCTGTACTTACGCGGCAGGTTTAGCGAGCGAAGACGAGTGTGGGGAATTCGTTAAATCGCTTAAAAAAGAAAACAATTTAAGACCGCGAGGGAACTAGTGCTTCCTTAAAAGGAAATTTCAGTTACGTTTGGTTAGGTTATTTTAGTTTTGACTACGTTAGGTTAGGTTATTTAGTGTTGAAAACGTTAGGTTACGTTATTTAGTTTTGACAACGTTAGGTGAGGTACCTTTAGTTTTGAGGACGTTAGGTTAGGTTACTTTAGTTTTGGCAGCGCTAGGCTAGGTTACTTTAGTTTTGGCGATGGTAGTATGTTGAACAATTATGACCCAAAGAAGCCTAGAAATAGTTTTCGTCAAATCAGTGTAGGAGCCCGTACAGGTATTCTACTAAGTAAGTCCTTAACCCTACCTTACAATAATCTTCATTACAGATTTGCTCAAAGCTAAGCCGCCAGCTCGAGGAGGAACAAAAGGTTTCCCGCGAGCGGACCAGCTTCTTCCAGTCCAACCTCTGCGAGAGCTGCTCAACCTTCGTCTCCACTGCTCTCCACCTTGCAGGGAACAAGCAGAACGGGAGCGGCGGGGACTCGGGCTCCTCGAGCCCCAGCACCGGCCCGCCTCTCCGCCTCGAGGAGGCCCTCCAGCCCCTTGAGAACGAGCTTGCCAAAACTAAAATTGCCCTTGCCGAGTCCGAATGTAAGAATGATGATCTGAATCATCAGCTCGGCCTCGCCCTTGCCGAGCTTGAGGTCTGCCGGACAAGCCATGGGCTCAGCGGGCCGTCCCGCATATGGAAGAGCCTGCCCTTCAACAAGGAGAGCAAGAAGACCTCCATTCCGTCGGCTGAGGACTCGGGTCAAACCTCATCATCACTCTCAGCCAATAACATTAGCAGCATGACTATGGGCGAGTCGGGAAGTTCCAGCCAGATGAGCTCCAGCAGTAGCATGCAAGGGTTTAGTACCAAGCGGTAAGGTCTCGGTAATGGCCACTCATCAAACCATAACGTTCCATTTAACAAGACGCTTTTGTGGAGTCATCCTCAAACTGATGAATAGTGACGTGATGGATTAGTCTGTAGTGTATCGTTTTCCACTTTCTAAAGTCAGTCTCAATAACATGCAATAATCTGTCTCTTCAATTTGCCATCGTCAAAGAGTGGAGTGGCCATAAACGGTAAGGCATCGCTACTATTAAAATATTTATTGGCACGTATTACGTTTGCTATATGCGAACTACGTAGTAGAGCGTGTATAGTAATAAACTGATATAAATGCCCGTGTGCGAGCCATATTCCGCGGTAAGTAACTATAAGTTCGCCATTACTAAAATACTGTTCGTACTATGTGCTTTCGAATGTCATTGCCAATTTTATAGATCTGATGTGATTCCCGCGGATTTGCACAAAGTTTGGGATGATAATTTAAAATGGGTAATATTCTTTTGTTAGGTACCTTATAAGTTAATCAGCTAGAATTGTATAAAATATAAATATTTATGTGATGTCAGAGCACATAATATTTCTGTAAGAACTAATATTACCTAACCATAATATTGCCAATGTACTATAATATACATATGGAAATCCAGTAGCATTCCAGCCTTCAGAACTGAGTATCAGAGTCCATCCATTCTAGAAGAGAACCAATATTCCCTTCAATTTAATGCGTTTACATGTGTCTGGCTCTAGTTTTAATTACAGATAGAACAAAAGGGAACAATTCAGTAGATCTAACTATGTAGGTGTACCTTTACTGAGCTTGACGGTGATGAATATAATATAATATTATATGGGTAGTAGAATTGAAGTACCCCGGCCCAAGGTACTTTAGGTCAATTTGTTAATAAATGCAAGTTGTCACCTTATGCTGACTAATTTTTGGGTGGATTATTGCGTTGTAA
>JAQFZY010002900.1:0-10655 GCA_034696285.1 Hypogastrura burkilli
ATCCGGATTTTGGATTTCAAATCCGGACCAAAATCCGGATTTAAATCCGGTTTTCAAATCCGGATTTATGGCCCTAACCGCCACACAGCCTGCTGAACCTCCAGGAAAGGGACAAGTTGGAGAAATCATAAGAAGGACCATAGTATTACTTTCTTTGAGGAAACCAAAAGTTGGGCTTGCGCGAATAACGAGTTTTGGAGGAGGTGCTTTCTCTTCCGTCCATCCTCACTTTACTATTATTTCTTCGGGACTCTTCCCGTTTCCCATGCATAAATTCTCGCCGAGTGTGAGGATTAGGGTTAACGTCTTCCGGGCACGTTAAAGACTTCTTAGAATGGCTTCTCACGGAAATACCGTGATATTTGGTAAAATAAATTAGTCTTTTCTGGTTAAAAGTTAACTTCACCTAACGTATAATCTGATCTAATAGCAGTAACTTATGGTAGGTATGGGTAAAAATAGGCATGGCAGCTCTATAATTGCAACCGAAACTTTCATATTCACATATTTCGACGGAATTAACTAGTCGAAAATTGTACATGTATTTATGCTTACACGAAAGTATAAATGGTATTTCTGGGTCCTTGTTCAGTTTACGAGTAAATAAACCTTGATATCAAGGTATATTGAATCCAAAGATGGCCACTGCTCTCGACTACCTACTTTCCTTTTAATTACTTGCCTTACTGCCTTCCTTTTCACTTCGAGCCTTACTGATTTACTTTAAATTTTTACTGTCTACCATATTTTCATTTCTATCCCTGCTACCTGCCTGCCTTACTTTAGCAACCAAAATTTCAATTGCATGCATTAGAGATTAGAGAGGCAGTAGGGCAAGTAGCGCAGTAGGGCAAGTAGCGAAGTAGAGCGCATACGCATATGGATTTATGATTGGAACGTGGATTTAGGATTCAATCTTGGTTTCCAGCAAAATACGTGATTATGGCAAATGGGAACTACAGCACCAACTAGCTCAAATGTAAGTGGGAACCTTTTTGTGGATTCTAGCGGCGGGGAACCTTCCCAACGTGAACCTTCGGTTTAATCACAAGGTCCTCCGGGCTGACTTGGACCGTGGATCCCTCCAGCTGCGGTAAGAAATACCTATCTTGTTATTGAGTGGGAGGATTTGCATTCCTGCTGATGGGAGTCTGTGACGGGTGCCATTCCGGATGATCGGATTCCGGCCTGATGCATTTCGTAAGCGTAAATAATGTAGAGCACTTTGCCTGCTAAATTGAATTGTGTGTCGGCAGGTCGGAGCGGAGTGGGACGGAGCTGGAAGTGGAGGCAGATTTAGTAATTGGAGCCGACGGAGCTCATTCTGTCCTAAGACGTTCAATGCTCCAACGACCCATGACTAATTTTAGTCAAACCTACATTGAGCACGGCTACATGGAACTATGCATCCCTCCCACGACACATGGAAAGGTAGGGACCCTTAATCAAAGATGTAAGAGCGGAATTAATGAACTCAACTTTCATTTCAATCGGGAGACCAGCATGTCATGCCCAAGAACTACTTACACATCTGGCCAAGGAACAGCTTCATGCTCATTGCTCTGCCCAACCTGGACGGATCCTTCACGCTAACCCTCTTCATGCCCTTCGAAGTAAGGACACTTACTATTTTCTCCAGACTGGGGAAACCGTCCTAACGGTATGCTAATCCAGCTCTGTTCTTTCATAGATCTTTAACACTCTGTCAACTCCCGACCTCGTTCTGGGCTTTTTCGAGAAGGAGTTCCCGGATGCCCTACAACTGGTCGGCAAGAAGCTCCTAGTTGATGATTTCCTGGGATCCAAGCCGAGCCCCCTCATTTCCATCAAGGTAAATCACTGCAGAATCCCAACTAGAAACTCCATTTGCGGAAACTTCGGCAAAAACTATTAACTACGGATCAACTGCTGGGATCATCTTTGTGTTCACTTTGCCTTACAAAACCTGACTTATCTTAAACTTAAGCTACCTAACCTAATCTAACCTGAAGTAACCATCTTCGGGTCTTTTCCGAGTTATTTCAAGGGCAAAAATTCTTTAAAACGTTTTTAAAAATTCCCCAAAATCTCCGCGTTAAATGAGCCCGAAGGGAAGGAAATTGTCGAACATGTAGTCCCTCGGCTATCCTCCTTACAATTGACCTGTGTTATCCGTTAGTTAAACCAAATCACTCGGTTCCGTATTCAAGTCTAACCCAAATTGAGCAAAGTCCGCTCTTTTGATATTTTCAAACTTGAAGGTTTTTTTAAGGAAAACCGTCCATACATGCCCATCACCTTCCTTCGGATCTAATTCAAATCAATTGTGTATCTATTTATTGATGCAGTTCAGCCCGCTAAACGCCGGGAAAGGGATTCTGGTTGGAGATGCGGCTCATGCCATGGTACCCTTCTATGGACAAGGAATGAATGCGGTATGCTCAACCTATTCCAAAGTACTCTAGTCTGTAGTAGATGGAGGCCGCAAGGCTATCCAAAATTCGATACAGCTCAAGGGGTTTCTCCGCTTTTACTTTCCTAATTCTCCAATGTTGAGGAGGCCCCATACTTTCTCTCCATCCGGACTCTATTTGTTCTTAAATGGACAACTCCTGTCTCTGTTTCCATATTTCATTATACCCACCTCGTCTTCCTCCTCACAATCTCTGACACCGTGAACAAGAATCAGTTACTATGTATAAATTCAGGCACGCTTGCTACTATTATTTTATGGCTTATCTACTTCGGTACATTATATTGCGTGTGGTATTATGTTTACGTAAGATTCTAAAATTATCCGACCAATATCTATATTTTAGAGTGATTCCTGATTCGATTTATACTTTGTAGGTTATATTCACTATTCGTAAATTTAAATATTTTTGAGGGAGAATTTCTATGCTTCTGGGGTGGCACCTAATGCATTAGTAATATCGCATTAAGAAATGTTTCCTTTTTATTCGAAATTAGTACTGATTTCCGGGGAGTTTCGCTGATCGTAATGTGAAGATTAAATTACTGTAGATTATATTAAACAAAGTTATGTTAGCTTTATTGACAATTTTTTTTATCCAGGGAATCAGCTTTGTTGAGAGCCAGTGATTTGTTTTGGCAGAAATGAGTCGTTACTTTAGTAGGTTCATTAATACAAGTCATGATGTCATGTTGTTTATGTAGGCCTATTTTTTAGACGATGATGGCTGTTTGTATCTATCAGATTACACTGGCCCGTCACGTTTTAAGAGAGATGAAAGAGTTAAGAGACATTTCCTTGTCCTTTCGCTTTTCCCTTTCAGCCGATTATGAATAAGAGGCTTAGTCTAATGCGGTTTCCCCCCTGGAATTGTGTTTCCTGGCGACCACTCCATCCTTACATCATTCCTTATTACCGCATTAACATGGTGAAGCCGTATATGCATTTGGTTTGTCTACTGTCCGTCCGTCCGACGACATCGAAGCTGCATCCTTCATGTCCGAGATGACTGCGTATAATAATAGCAAGTATGCTTCGCTTCGAAGTAAACCGTTCTACCCGCCCCTTCTGCATCAAGGAGACATAAAACGAAACTCCGACAACGCTTATCAGCATTCAAAATCTCATCCACTTCATTACGACTTTCGTCATTAATGGAGTCAAACATTTGAAAGCAAAATAGTGAACATGGCTCTTCTCACCGGTCTTAACTAAACAGAATAATGTCCATATAAGGCATTATATAATACCTTACAGTAGGAGACCTTATCTGTGTCATTACACACAACCGCATGGTTTTTGAACTTTAATATGCAGACTCACAAATGTATGTTTTACACCGTTAAATATCAGCCAGTCTGTTGAGTATAAAAAATTTGTTTGCTTTCTTGAATTTAATATCTGCTTCTCAGTTCAAGGCAAGCATTACATACTAACACTTCTATCCTTTTCTTTCGTAGTGCAGAACGCGGTATCTATCAGTTTATACTGTTTATTTTGTATTATTTGTTTTCCAGGGGTTCGAGGACGTGCTTGTGCTGGATGAGCTCCTGAGTGGTCTGAGGCCAAATGAGTCAGTTGAGGACTGCTTGGGCCGGTTCTCGGCAGAAAGGAGTAGGGATGCCACGGCGATCTGCGACCTTGCCATGTACAATTACCTTGAGATGCGTCAGTTGGTCAACAAGCGAGGGTACTACTGGCGGAGGATGGCGGACTGGGTGCTCCATAAGGTCCTCGGATCTCGATGGGTACCTCTCTACAATGCTGTCACCTTCACGAGGACCCCTTACTCAGACTGTATTAAAAACCGGAAGTGGCAGGACGAGGTCAGACATCATCTCGTCTACATTATCTAACAGTAGTGTCTGCTAATGTCCCAATTGGTTGTACCTGTCTAGTTCCCAACTCATCATAGGATCAATGCTCCCTGTAAGTTGATCATAATTTGGCTATCATTTAAGCCAAACGAGCATAAGGCCCGAATTACCCAAGAGAGAGACTGGAATCATATGACTTACTGCAGCCGAATGCTTCTCCAGTAGTACTCCGAAACTTATCCTAACTTTAGCTAGCCAAAACTAACCTGACCAAACGTGTCCACACCTATAACCTTAGCTATTCAAACCTAACCTAGCCGTGGCCAAACTTAAACAAAATATTCTGTGAGAACTGGGAAGATGTTCGGTGTTCGGTGGCTTAGCGATGAGCAGGATTGGTTCGGGCCTCACGTGTTCCCTCTGCAAATTCAAAGTGATCTATGTGAATAGCGGCCCATGGGCCTCCCGTCTCGCTCGTGGAACATCTGCTCCCTTCCAAATGCTAAATAGAATGCATAGCCTGATGATGATGATGGTTTTTTAGAGCCTGTAATTACACGGATACGTAGACTGAAGTGCGGCTCCTTGTTCTTTGCAGGTATTGGCCAGGACGCAGCGATATGTGTCCCTTGCCGTCATTGCCGCCATCATAGGATCCATTGTCTACTACAGGAAGGGATTCGGGGATCGGGACGAGAATGAGACTCCGGCGACTTGCACCATGGACTAATACGCTAAATGCGTAGGTCGTCCTTCTATAGAGCATTACGACTTTTTTTAATGGAGAAAGAGAAGACCAAACTTTCACCTCCTGTCTCCTTCCATCACTAGAGTGCAATAAGAAGATTTCCTTGTCTGTCTGTCCCATAAAATTGAATATATCCTATTAATATTAGGATTAGGCTTATGCTTAACGTCACCCTTCAACTTCTCATCGAGTGCCAACTGTCTTAAAGGCGTACCTTACTTCCCAGTTTCACTTAATCTATACTAAACCTAACTGTAGCCGTAGTGGTGAATTTAATAAACAGTATTTAACTGTTACTAATCATAATCACATTAACAGAAAATATAAGCTCACTATTGGGCCATCGAAATGATGCCGACTTCTTTGAAACTGCTGATTCTGAACTTAGTTTTATTACGTTTTTTAACGGCAGCTTAGGTTAGGGTTGGTTAGTTTTTCAATGTTCTGAAATTTTCGAGGACCAGAACCTACCTTTTTCTGCTACAATTTTTTATTTTTTTAAAGTTAATTTACAGAAATATTTATCAAACTATTATAAAATTATAACGCTGCAGAAAAAAATTCAAAATACAAGTAACGACCTCGCCTTCGGCTCGTGTCTTATACTTGCGCACGTGGCTCCGTCGCTTAGCGGGCTTGGCTCTACGTTTGAAACTAATTTGTACAAATATTTTCTTTAGTAAACAAATACAAAATACTTAACTCTACAAATAGTGCAATGTTAGCATGTCACAGAAACAAATTACCTACGAACTGTGATGCTAGACGCTGCTGGTTCTTAAATGCCTTCTATTTCTGTCTGTTTCTTAAATCTCACCTGCAGCGTCTAGCATAGCTGTTCGTAGGTACTTTGTTTCTGTGACATGGCTTGCTAACATTACACCATTTGTAGATTTAAGTAATCGATTTATTTGCTAAAAATATTTGCACTAATTAGTTCCAAGCGGAGAGCCAAGCCAGCTAAGCGGCGGAGCCGCGTGCACAAATATAAGACACGAGCCAAAGGCGAGGTTGTTACTTGTACTCTATAATACGATTTGTTATTAGGCAGGCCAAAGTTAATTCCATTTTTAAAGAAAAATATATATATTCACCAGAGCTACTGCATATTTCACCAATTTTTTTTACCAGCCGTTATAGGGTCTTCTGAGCTCTGGCTTGGTTAGGTTTTGACATCTTAGGTTTGGTTAGGAGAGCTGGGCGAAATTTTTGGTCAATTAAATTTTCCTGTTTTTATTTCTAACGGGTAATTTCGATGGTCACAAGTAAGCCCGTTTATCGTCATGTAGCATTTACACCATGTTCTGGTATTTACAACTTATATTCGATTTGGATAGCTTTTAATCTTCAGTACAATTTTTAACTCCAAAGGACACTCAATTGACCTATGCATATACACGCTTCGAAAAACTTGATGAAATAGAAAGGAGTTGCCTTTTCCGAAATTATACTTAGTTTAGCTTGGACCTGGATTCCTAACGTTCCTATTTCATCTCTGAAGCTCAAGTTTCGGGTTTCGGGATTCCCAGGCGGGCACGGAGGAGCAAATTGGTAATTATCACGTAGTAAGACGTGGATGCGGACCGGAGCTCTAGGGCTCTAGGCCTTATCTTCTAATGTACTAACCGCTGCACCAGAGGCAACATGAGGTCAAATATATCAAACTACTTGCCGCATTATGCATCCAGTTTTTCTGGTACTATTAACTCGGACTAAAATGTGGCATGCTGCTAGGGAAATTTGACATAATATTGATCCATAGTGAGTTTTCCCTCATACTAAGCACGCCTGGCTTACTCTTTAAACATTTTCTTTTGCTTTCCTATTTGTTGGGATTGGATTGGATTGTTCCATAGCGAGAAGAGTATAGTAAGTAGGACTCCGACCCGACACTTCCCCCTCCACACAAACTTTGTGGACTCAAATAATTCTGACTTTCCCTTGTTCGAATCACGATCATGGAGTCTGCGAGAAGAGGGGGCTTGGCAAAGTAGGGCAATACAAGGCTAAAGTAAATTAGACTAGGTATGCTCCCTGCCTGCTCTCCCTGTTCCTATAATATATTGCACTGGGGAAATAAAACTTTTGCTCCAGGATTCCAGGATTCTTTCCATGATTCCATGATGTGAGTCTCCCAAGGATCAGAAGGATTATTACCGCCAAACCAACCCAACGGAGGAGTACCTGGGCTCAAGCAGACCAAATGCACAAGGTATACGAAGGTGTTCGGAGTCCCTGCTATATACATCACATGTCCACTTTGTCAACGGGACCCACTTATCTCGGGCTAGTGTTCGTACGGTCGTTCTGGTCCCGCCCTTGAGGTGGACCGGACCGGACCGAAAAATACCCCGACTATACCGGACCAGAGCGTCGGTCCTGGCGCTGTGGATCGGACCGGACCGAACTTGTTCGGCCCGGTCCTGGGACCAAAACATAACAATATCTTTAAGCTTAGAATATAAGCAAAAATATTTCTACCTAAATATATTAATTATTTATTTCTTGTATTAATCAACGGTAATGTGACCAAAGCTTAGGTACAAAGTTACCAACAACAGCATGCATTTTTTTTCAAGTTCAGTTGAATAGTGTAAGAGGTGATAAAATACTCTCTGATTGCTCAAACTGTTGGAGAAAGTAAGAACATGGACATTTGGAACCGTGGAGCAAATTACAGAACCATTTTCCCTAAAATACACGATTGTAATCAACTAAATATCTTACAAGAGGATGAGAATGTGTGTTAAGTGTTTAGTGCCTTATTTGACTTTTTCGGAAAAGGTATATACATAGAAGAGGAGCATTGTAAAACTGAATTGCTGCTTTGCCTCTTTTCCCGAACGGAACCAAAAGTTTGGGGTAAGAAGGTTTCAGGTACAGGACCGAAAGTTCCGTTCCGGTCCCGGCCGAATGCTGTTGACAACACCCGAAGCCAGCTCCATCTTCGACATGCAATATTGCGAATACTAGCTCCGTTAAGCGCAAGAGAGTTTGGGGGTTATTTTGCACTCCTTACAGCGTACAGCGTACGCATTTAGAGGGCATAGGAGGTCTTACGTAGAATATAATGTAGTGTAGGAGCACAGCACAGTGTATTATTATTATGAGGCTGAGTTGAATGAATTTCGCAAATCCCGGCCCCTCGAATGTCTCAATGGAAACCAGGATGGGAGAGCTTTAAACAGGTGCAAGTAGGATGAGTCTGACATTGAAGTCTCCTAACATTGAATTATATTTAAACTGTTGTGTGAGAATAGAGACAGGCCTATTAGAGCTCCTTCCATTCACCCTACCAAGCCGCCTCGGGACGCCGAAATTAGCCTTGTACACAAGAAGCTTTAACTCTTATTATCACTGCACTACTGCTACTGAAGCTACTGTTGAACAATTAACAAAGTTTAGACACGCAGGAAGCTCATAACTGAAGCCCCAACTTTATTAATGGGAGCCCTCTATGTAGGATGCCCGCCATAGTCTGCAGAATATAAATACGCCATTATGGCTACATGTAGGCCTATGGAGAGGTTAGGGCGGCTTAGAGCCATAATGACGTCAATGTTTGTGATGTTGGATTAGCGCCTTTTCTCTCGGGCTCCGGTCCCTAACGCAATTGTCCCTCCCGCCCCACTACAGGCTTTCACTTCACATAGCCCGGACCCGGACTCGTCTTCATTAATTGGCCCTTATGAAGCCTCCGAGGGAAACCAATTGGTCTTAGGCTTCCACACAATTTAACTTGTAGCGGGTCCTTCTAAGTCAATATGGAATCAAGGGCCGAGTCACTCATTTAGGGCCGGTCTTCGAATCAGCTAGTACCCTCAAGGGAAATCTTAATATTATTAAGCGCAGTCTTAACTATTTATATTTTTGGAATATTATACATTATACCACACAGGCTCACTACTCTTTCTATTGTTATAGGGCTGGTATTCAGTGAAGCTAAAATATACGAACCTTTGGCTAAAATACTGCTGACGCTGCTCAGGAAAACTGACACACAGCTAAGGAAATCTCAGTTTCAAGTTTCAACTGCGGTAGTGCAATTGGAAATTAATTTTAAATTGTTAAATGATAATCAGTCTCCATCGGAAATCCAAACCCAACCAGCCGACCCGACAAAGAATATGAGTATAATCTAATTTAGCCGAATTAAATATGGTATGGTAATGTATGGAGCATGGTAATGTAACTCCCATTCGTGGGGATTTACCGTGTATTAGATACTAAAAATTGTAAATAAAACAAAACTCATCTGGGATCCAATAAATAAAATAAAATAAATAAAAATAAAATAAATAGGAGCATAATCTAACTTAACTTGAGAAACAAGCTCAGGGTCCATTTTGATTCATATTTAACTTGTGCCCAATGTGTACTACCAATTAGACCATATGGGTTGAGAATGAACTCTGCACTCAGTAAAAAAACATGAACTGCTGAATTGACGTTGGCAGTCTAAGTTTAGCCCAGCCTGAAGCAGAGATTAACTTGGTGTTCACAACTGCTGTTATAGGAAGATTGTGCTAGAAGGCTGATTCCGTTGACCTAGACCTTGACAATTTCCGAGTAAATGGACATAGCCCTGATGAGTCCCGTCCATTGTAAGTAAAAATAGGGCGGATGTGCCCATTTGCATTTGTTGGGACATTAGAAGTACGTCCGCAGTTATTTTTGTCACCTTCCACTCACAGTTTAAGTATAATAAAAAGAGAGGAGGTTCTGGTGGTTAGGTCTGGAAGACCAGATGAAGATTACTCTTAGGAAGGAGCATTATTACGGGACTAAAAATAGGCTGGCTCATGGTGCTGTGTAGCATGGTTCCAAATAAAGCTTCAGTTACGATACTGTGAATGTGAATATCTATTAGTACACGGAACAGCAGACACGATGGGTCTAGGAAATAATGCCGTAATAAAAGAGGTTAGTCTCAGCGTTCCCAGTTCCCCGCTTCCTTCTCGAATCCTCACCCATTACATACATATCTATGCATATACCTACTACCTACTGCACATTCAAATCAGTTGGCCGTCTAATTACTGATTTTTCACTAAAGCTCATCAAAAAGGGCTTTTAACGATACGGACGAGACTGTCACTCCAGGGGCTAACTGCCTACCACTCTAAAAAAAAATAAAATTAGCAACTAGGAAGCATTAAGGGAATATTGAGGAACTACTAACTAAGATTCCAGTACGTAATGGGAAAGAACAGAGGTAGGGCTCTGCACGTTCCGGTCCGGTCCGGTCCAAGCCATGGACCGGACCGGACCGAAAGAGAAAGCTACGGACCGAACGTTTTCAGTCCGGTCCGGTCCGGTCCATGGACCGATACGCCAAATAATTCCAAGGAATCGTGGTTCGAAAAACTTGTTTCCGGTAATTTCGTGCAAATTTATGTTTTGTCCATTTCCAAGAGAAGGTGCTTCTAATTTTCAACATATGCATCATATGTTTCACTGGTATTTGTCTCAATAGGTGAACATAAGCATATTGTGAACAAAAAACTGAATAAACTGATGTTTTCAAAATTACGGGGTGTATCCTACTTAAGTACTGAATTAAATACGAAAATAAGGCCATTCTATGTGCAATACAAAAAGCTTTTGAATGGAGTGCATACGAATATGCCCGTGGCAA
>JAQFZY010002901.1:0-10655 GCA_034696285.1 Hypogastrura burkilli
GGCTCTTAAGGAGAAAACGTAAATTTTTAGACTGCATCTGCAGCCTGGGATGCTTGAGTTTTTATTTCAAAATTTCCAAAATGGCCTAGCATTGTCAGTTCCTCACCAATTAGTACAGATTTTAATACGCGGTATTTTGAAAGGCAAACCGCAGATGATCCCCCCAAAGGCTACAATCTGAGATGATGGGTCAATGCTATGCCTAAAAATAAGTACTTAAAAATAGTCTTCTTCTTTAGTGAGGAGTATCGTGTTACAGTAGTGTCCTCCTACCTACCCCTTCCCTCCGTCTGTCTGTCTGTATCTCTAACCTCAAAGACTCTTTTTAAAAAAAACGAGGCGGCTCCTGTTCCGCATAATGGACCAGCTCTCCGGAATCGATATGTCCACCAGCCTGACCCTCTGGGCTCAAGATTAATTTTGTGGCCATAAGGGCCATCCCCCAGCGGAACCAGGTTCCAAATAGATACGAATCCCTATACTGTTCAGCTCGGCCGGCCTAAAAAACCGGAGAGGATTCCGGGCTCTGTTTTCAAACAGACTCGGCCGCCAATCAGTACTTAAGACTCGTCCCCATGTCATAATAGGCATAATGTATGGCCCATGGCCCGACTTCCCCTTCCACACACTGCTAAGGATCCCAATTTAGGGGGGATATTAGAAGAAACGCTTCTGCTCATCCTTGGATGCTGTAGTTATGCCCAATGCCCTAAAAAATAACAAATTCTTCCCAAACCCTTGCCCTGTGTGAATGATCCCCCTTTTAACCCGGGATTCGGATCCGCTGATCGGGATCTCCTTCCAGGAGCCCAGCCAGATGAAATGCAGATGGGTCCTACCAGGCACCTTATCTTACATGTTGCTTTAGGAAACTGAGCCGTATGCCTACTTGAGGAAATCACTTTCAATTAACTCAAAATTTTCTACTGAAATTAATTATTTTACTTCCTGCTAAACCAGAATGGCTGAATAGTGGGCTCCAATTGGGATCTAATTTGGCAAGAACCTAAACTTTACAAAGACATTAAATTAGCATGGGAGTCGTCAATGGAGATGCCAAGATAGTACTCTGTGAACTGGAGAAGAAATTGGCGGGCCATGGGATTGGAAATGACACGCCTTACCTGAGCCAGCCTGCTCGTTTCAAGCACCTAGTAATAGAGATCCTAGAGGCAGGCCGAGGCTCAATGATCTCGGCCCAAAGTCAGGTGAAGGATAAACCGGTCCAGAGATAATATATTGGGTGGAACGGCAAAGGATTAGCATTACTATTAGCACAGGCGATTCTATTATTAGGCAACTACATGCTACATGGTCCATGGGCCTGGGTCAATTCTGCACTCCTGCACGGAGCCAAAAGACAAACCCGGCTGACTCACACCTATGCCACATTAGACGGAATACTAACTTCTACCATAAAATAAATATAAAATCCGAGCCATATATTCAATTTACATTATTAATTAGTTGGGCCAGAATTGTCCCGAACCTCCTTAGCCTTGGAAAAATGAATTTATACCAATATTTATAATTACAGGTAGAGCCTGGAGGCGGAGGACCCACATGTGCGAAATACTTGCAAATTCCGTTCTTGATGGAGCCTATAAATGGAAGTGTTAATACGAGGAGGCGGAGGCACGCTAGTTGTCCATGAAGCCTGCTTTCCCACACTACTACTACTGGCCTGACATGTGAAACCTCAATGGGATGGGGTTAAAGCTCCTCCTGACCCCCAAAGGTCAGGGTTAAAATTGAGCTACAGGTCCGGACAGCCATTCCCATTTTCCAAAGCACTGCTTCTTGTGGCAGCCGTACTACAACTTAGGTACTCTTAATTTTAAGTGATGGATGGCGAGGGCAAAAACTTGAATTACAAATTAGGACTTAGCATATCCTTCGGATTTCTGTGTTCTGTAGCCCGGCCCGCCTCCTGCAAAAAATCCTCCATTTCTTCAGTCAGAACTCAAACTGAAAAACGAGTCTCGTTTTGTGAGGAGGAAGAGAGCCAGAGGCTGCGATAAATGAATGATGGTGTAAGTGTAAATCCTTGTAGCCTTTGAGGTAGGGAAGGGTTAATTATTTATCTCCGAGCCCTGATTTACATACCTAGGCCAGCTTACCCAAGAAGCATGTGTAGGTTCCATTTGCGATGGTTGGCAACCGCAACTATTTACATAATATTCATTAACTCCAAGAGTCCAAAGGAAAGGGCTCCGAGCCCACGGAACCTCTCTCATTGGACTACCTACCTATTGAATTACATCATTAATCTTCCTAAGCCCAGAAACAGTCCCCACTTCAGGGAATCAATCAATTGGCCGGGCACCTTCCTGTGTGGAATCCCTAAATCCAGTGAAGCAGGTTTTAAACTCAAGCAATTTTAAAATCATGACGGAATCGGCTTTTCGGAAGAAAAGCTGGAACATTCAGGAAAACAAATCCGGTTTTGAACCATACATACCTAACCTACCAAGAGCTATCTAAAGAATAATATAAGAAGGCATGGACATAATGTAAGTGGGATGGGAGTTTCAATTTCGAATTTTTCTGTAAAATCCATATACTTTCTCCGGCACGACTTTGGGGGTAAAGAATTACAAAACAGGAGTAAGATTGAAACTTATTGAAACGGAAAAATTCGGCGCATATTACATAAGACATGTCAAAATTAGTTTCACCAGCTACTACTATGTGTATTATTAAAAAACACAAATATTGCTTCAAGGATTAGTAAAGAAAAAAACAAAAAATACAGTGATTAAGAAAAACTTCACTGCAAATACATAGAACATATTGTATTAAATGACGCTCGAATACTTCAAACTTTTAGATAATATTAGCAGGTACGTAAACATCCCTAATTTTAATCTTAATACTCGGACAATTCAAACAGGTTGTTTGCGCTATAGCGTGTGTCGGATGTTTATGATGTATTGCAGCCAAATCTGCAACTTCAGGAACCCCGGAATTAACCTAAATTTTAAGCTTGACCTCGCCGCCTAAACCAATTCTGAGTAGCCTAGGCCTGAGTGACCTTATGAACCCTTCCTGTCCCTAATTTATGTCACCCTCTTATAAAGGGCTCAAGGCCTCCAAAGTCGCCGGATTCCAGCAAAATGGCAGATGCTACTGCCTTTCAAAATGTATTCATATCCGGTGAGTCTTTCCCGGGAGGATCTCTGACAGGGGAAGAGAGATTCAGACAGGAGATATGGAGGAATTCGCATTTTGTATTTCGCATTCGCGGCATCCAGCAAACCATAGCACGAAAATTCTCAGACACAAAACTCCGGCCTTCTATTATAAAGCAGTATAAAAGCTGAATTATTTAGCGCAATGTAAAGAATCCTGCTTAAAGGAAAAAGGCTTCTTCTTATCAGGCCTTGGAAATCTTCCGAATTACAATTAAAATGCTATCTATGTACATAAAGTCGTTGGTGTGTGTGTCTATGAGGGTGTGGCTAACTCCTATAAAACAACTGAATGGATTTGAATTAGTAATACCTTAAAATGTTCCTAATTTTAGCGACAATTATTCGCCCCAACCAAAAGTGGATTTTTTGCAAAAAAAAATTTGCACCTGGTAGAAATCTGGTAGAAATCAAACTCGGGATCGTCTTCAAATGGGACGGTAGCTGTGTAAGGGGCCAGGCAAGAACCAATGCGCCTGCGCGCTGGCCAGGCATACAGTTACGTGGGTATCCCAGCCAATCACGTTCGAGTATGTCAGCGGCGCATAATTCAAATTCTTTAGGACAATAGCGGTGGGATCGGGATTTTATTGGCCCAGTTGTACCCGCGGCGCCAAATTCAAACTCTTTAAGACAAAAACAGTCGGATTGGGCTTGCAAGGGCCCAGTTGTGCCCAGTTGGGCCCAGTTGCGGCGGGGCTTAATTCGATTTCTTTAAGAAAATATCGATCGAATCGGGTTTTACCGAGACCAGTGGTTCCGGCGGCGCAGAATTCTATTTATTAGAGTGAGGGAATAACGGTCGGATCGGGCTCGACGGGCCCAATGGTGCTTTCAGCGCCTAATTCTATTTCTTGGGGACAATAGCAGTCGGATCCGGTTTCGACGGGCACACCGATACTCGAAGAGCTTAGTTCGGTTTATTGGGTTTCAGCCCATTCCCCCCAGATCGTAAGATCGGGTGAAGTGCTAGTATATGCAATAATCATGGAGGACTATGTGGGACTGGCCTTTGTGAAGCCTTTCCTAATATTAAACCCTTCTTAATTCTCGTTCCATCAATTACAACCACTTCATTTTTGGAGCCAAAGGCCCAGTCATTCATCATCATTCCTTTTTTATCTTAGGCGGAGCTTTGACAGGCGGCTCTAAGGTGTAATCCCAACGATATTGCATAAATCTTAATATTTTTTCTAATATAAAAGGAGTCAGCAGAGGCTCGAAATGAGCGAATGGCCGTATGCAGGGGGCTCTAATAAGGGACAATAGGCTCCAGGGGCGTCCATAGTATATGGAACTTTATGCGAGGTCCCTTCAATACAATTATTGAAAAGTAAACATTTTGCGCCTAAAGTATCAGCTTATTTACAATAATATTACGAATTCATTCCCACTAAATATAAGCGGAATACACGCAATTGAAAGGGTTTGTATTTCTCATGACAGAAGAAAAGAGCTTTTTGGAAAACAAATGCTCTCGCTTTCGGTTATAAATTATTTTTTGTAGTCAAGTCCTATCTAACCACAGAAAGTTAATTTATCGGACTAACCAAACCTACACCTAAAGCTGCTGAAATAACACTTCTCCCTTATGTTTAACTTTCCGCTAAAAGCGTTATGTTTTTACTGCTCTGCCTGAAGGAAGGGCTACGGGCGCCCCTGACTTGGCTCTGGGAACCCGGAGGGAAAGGTCTGAAAGAAAGTGACAGTTTGTTGTAGTCAAGTGCTAGGAGCATAATAGGTACGCCATTGCCCAATCTCTTACTACAAAGGGAGTTCCCCCCCAGCCCTGAGTCAATCTGCATCTTCACGGGATGGCAAGTGTCCTTGAGAAAACTAACCTAAGTCGTACCGGAGGAGCCTGATTCGCCCAAGCCCTAAGTACTATGTAGATTACTTTTAGGGCTCCCGGGAAGCCTACATAAATAGAATATAGATCTCGCCGGCCCAGTTCGGTCTAATTTATTAATTTGCACGCATGGGCCTCTGTAGGAGCCCGCCATGGACTGCATTGGAAAGGAGGACAAGTGCTAATAAAATTAAGGATCTGCGTCAAGCCGGGGTCGGAGCACAGGCTGAATTTTGATTCTGATTATGGTGATTGGGCTCAAATGATGTTGATGATGATGAGGGTAGATGGGTCGGAATTATCATTTAAACGCTTGTACCGGCACAAGGCCGCCTTCTTTCCTCGTTGGCACTACTGCCACTACTATCAATGTACTAGTACTGTAGTATGGTACAACGTACAATACTTTTCATCTTGCTACTACTCCGCAATTATTCGTACACTAAATATTAATTACATTAAAGGGAAGGTGCTTCCTTCCCTCTTTCCCTCTACCTACTCTACGTGCCAATACTCCCAAAGAGACACAGGGGCTTGTGTCGCTGTAGTAACCAAGCCCATGAAATCAGTCACTTAAACTGTTGCATATTGGATCCAAATACTATCGCATACTGCATCCAAATACTGTCCATTCTTGGATACCGCCACGGATATTCGGTAGTATTTGAATAAGTAGCTCATGGTCAAAATAAATAAAAATATACTAAAATGGCACAATTTCGACTAAAAATGTACTTTTTGTTTGAAGTAAATTTTCCGGTATTAATAATGAGAGCTTAGGCTGGGTTTGGTCGGGATCCTTTCTGCCGTCTTAGACATTTTTGTATCAGTCTACTGAGTTAGTGTTAGTGATTGAGGGAAGGCAATCCTTTTTTAACCTACTAATAAATTATTTAGGCATTAAATATTAATATGGCGGATACTACCCACTACCCTTGAATCAAAGTTTCATAAATCTTTGAGCAGACGAGACAAGTCGATTGAGCTTAATGGAATTAAATATTTAAACCGAATGGATTTATATGCAATTTGGCACTGGAACTCTGACATGGGTCTATATAGGTATACGGTAGAAGACTTATAGCAAAAATGAATGGAAAACTATAGCTCCAGATTCGGCTATGACAAACAGTGGATCCAGAAAATGCGATACATTCTTAGGAGCTATCCTGTAGTCCGAGTTGTGCCCTAAGGCTTGTTACGTAGCCATCAAATGCTTCATCTTTATTTCAAGGTTGTATTTTTTTAGCACTTTAGAGCAGGGGCGTCGCTAGCTTTTAGTTTCGGGAAAATTTGTGTCGTTTTACCTTAAAAATCCTGTATTTTCGACCTTTTAAGGCTAAAGCTGGTAAATATAGCTAAAAAATATAAGCGGGGGTTATAAATAAATATAGCTAAAAATATTTTGGGTTTTTAGTGAAAAAATTCTATTTTGTGAACATTTCAGGGGGGCTATGCTGCCCTAAAGCCCTATACTGCCGACGCCCCTGCTTTAGAGCAGAAGAAGACAACTGATCTGCCATCCTCCTTGAGCATTATTTAATGGGACTCATTTTAATAGACACAACAAAATCAGATATTAAGTCCACACGATCCATGCTGACGGCATCAAGGGTTTCCTGCATTTTCCAACTAATAGATACTCCGTTCCCTATTGTATTGATTATTTAGGCCCATATTTAGCCACTGACAGGGGAGTCCCACATATAGCATATTGAAAATGTAAACTTATCCCAGCATGCATTATGCAAGAGCCTTCCGCTCCTTATCCCGGTTCTATTTCCTTCAGGTCATTCCTAGCCTACGGACACGGGAAATTGCATAATCCATCCATACTCTATTAGCCAGATTGTCTTGTAGTAGTTGACAAAACCTCGAAAAAAGGTTGCTACAAAATTAGCACTATGCAGCTTTGGAGCCAGGGCATTGTTGGAAACCTTAAGGCCTGTGTAGTGTAGATTGGAGGATGCCTGATTGAATAGACGTAACGTAATGCGGAGGATAATAGGCGGAATGGGAATTGAAAATGGGAATAATAAGGAACCTCGGTCTCCTTCACCTCAATTCCGCTCTCTGCAAAAAAATAGCCCCAGCTTGTGCAATTGCACGGAGGGCTAGGCTAGGCTGGGAATTGGGAGCTGCTGGCCTATGAGGCGTCCCTCTCCATTACTGTCATCGTCATCCCCTGATTAGAATTATTAGAGGCCCTATACTTGTCGTTACGGTGGTGGGGATGGTGGTGGGATCCCGAATCTCCACGGCCCTCATAAGCATCCGACTCATCCCATCCTCAGGATGAGGCTTGACGGTGGTGCAACAAGGGGTTCATGTGAGTACAATAGGATGGGCTCAAACAATGTCAAGCTCTCACTTTCGCTCAGGCCTCAATAGTAGTGACTCTCGATTGGTTCCCCTAAGCACTTGAAACATCCGGTGACTTCTGAGACTTACTACTTGGCTTATATTTAGTGCTGCATTCAAAAATGAAGATTTTAGCAAATCAATTTTAAACCAACACAAATTTAGTTTTCATGGGAACAAAGACGGTTTCTGGAATCCACACCTAACCTAATGCAGTCTAACAAGATACAAGATTAGAGGAGTATTTATATCATCACCAAGTAGTTGGAAATCTCTCACCAGTCCAATCAGATTTCCTCACCAGAGTCTTGAAATATTTCGAATTATAGCGTTTTAATTTCGTTAATTATTCTAAAATAAATCATATTTTGCTTATACTAAGTTTGAAAAGATTTGTGAGTAATTTGAGGTAATTGGTGAGGAAATCTGTTTAAATTGGTGAGAGATTTCGAATAACTTGGTGACAGTTTAAATGGCAGCCGATTAATAATACATTTTTACCGTTATACAATATTTGCAAAAATCTGTATTTTTTACCCGACATTAATTTGATTGTCTAATTGGGAGTACAAAAAAAAATGTATGCAGAGTTCACTATTTTATTATTCGGTTTTAACCTAAATCCAATGCACTAGCTTGGTTTGGATAGTTTTAACTTGAACGTCGCATAAAAATCCCGATTTTAGCATAAAATGTGTAAAAATATAAATGTGTATTAGGATTAGGCGATATTAAGCAAAGCAAGCCTACCGTTGTTATTGGCTTGTATTTTTAGCTCAGGAAGAAATGTGACGTTTTTTTGAAAAAATATTACCGATTTAGGAAAAAATATGACGATCTCAGGAAGAATAAAAAACGTGCCTGAGAATGTATAAATCGTGCCTGCAAATAAAAAATACTTTGAACGTTAGGTTAGATTAAACAACATTTAGTTCGGTTAGGTCGTATGCAGTTTTTACTTTCGGTACGTTGTAACCTACCCATAACCTAACTTGAATATATAAAGTTAACAAAGAAATCGAAAAAATAAACCAAGAGGAGGTTTCAAACGCATTAACTAAAACCGAGAAATATTTTTCCTGTAACAGTAATATTTTTTTTCCTGAACGAGTAATATTTTTGCCTGAGCGAGTAATATTTTTTCCTGAGCGAGTAATATTTTTGCCTGAGCGAGTAATATTTTTGCCTGAGCGAGTAATATTTTTTCCTAAAAGATAAACATTTTTGATATGAAGCTGTTCCCTGAATGTGTTTGTAACAATATTTTTGCTGGTGCAAAAATATTGTTACGTTGTTATTGCTCCATCATATTATGTTAGATTTGGTTAGGTTTGCAATACCTGAAACTAATCTACTCCACTCGACATTAGCCTGTTTCTTAGTTTATGATAAAATCCATATTTTTTATTTTATTTTATTTTAGAATTAAATTTAAGCAGTTCTGTTAAGCTACCTCTGCCTGTGCCACTTTGCTTTTAGCAACCTCTGCTAACAGCTTGTTATGTATTTCCACCGGAGTACCCTTTTGAGCTCCAGTGCCGAGTTCCCTTTCTTGCTAATATACTGATTAGGCCTATTCCCGCCCTGCCAATTACAGACTACACACAAGGGAGTAATCCGGGAAGAAGGTACGACGTCCCTCTGGGCCAGCTTTCATAACTTGTGGATAATAATGTTTATACTATTACATAATTATGTAGATGTAGTCTGCTCAACACAGAGTCCATACAGAACCCCATATCCTTACGTGCTTTACTTTCTCAGAAAAACTGGAACAAGTTTCTTTTGTGCCTAATTTCGGATCCCTTCAAAAGAGCAAAAAAGAGCCTTATCCGAAATAAAGTTCGGCTTCTAACTTTTTAATTAGAATACTTTTGGCTTATTTAGGGAGTTAGGTAGGTTGAAATTGGACTCTGCGTCATCACTCGTGGCAGGCTCGAAGCCCCATTATTGCTGTGCTTCAGATTAGTAATACGTAAACAATTTGTTCCCAACTTGACACCTCCGCCCAGCCCGTAATGGGCCCAGATAGATATTAGATAGGCCGAATTAAAATAATTATGAGAGTTCCGTTCCATTTTGAGCTGGAAGGCAGGCTGGACTGGACTCATTAGGCTTGATAGTGATAGGAAAGGGTTCCAAAGTCAGGTTTTAGTGTATTAGGCTACTGGCGCAAAACCGCAGGCCGTCCGCCACATCCGCATCCCTTCTGCTGGCTCTCCTATATATTATAAAAGGCTACAGGCTCCAAAATCAACCCAAATAATTATCTCGTAATAAGGTCGCGGAACGCTAGTCAAGTCCGTTGTCTACGACAATTGTAATTTGGAAGCGGCCGAATGGCTCCTCGCCAAAAGTTGCGAAGGCCCTATACAATCCTAACACTTGAACTTTAGTAAAAATTGCAAGTGCAAGAACTTGAGGGATGTCCAGACAAAATTTCCAAAATCAGGGCTACTTATTATAGCTACTTGAAATTGCTAGAAGCTGCGGGCCCTGAATACATGGAAGGCATAACTAAGCTATGGCCATCCATTACGTAAAATGTCTCCATATGAGAAGCTAGCCGAGCTTAATTACGGGGTTCCAAGACTTTGTCCAATCCTTGAGCCCAGGCACGGAAATGGCATAAAAAAATCTGCGAGCAAGTTAAGTATTGTCGTGTCACATTTCCTGGAAGGAAATGCCTTATTAGAACTGCTTGAGATATTACGAGGCTCTTAAGTCTAAGGAAGCTCCCTAGCCTCCAAGGCCACTTCATCCTACCTGCCCATTCTTACAAATCCGGGCGACAGGTGTTAATACGCCTCAAGACGCATATCCTACACCAAATATCTTTTCGCTCTGTCATTTGGAGCTTTGAGGAGAGAAGGCAAAAAATATAAGTTTGGATGTTGGTCGTATTGTCACCACATGAGGAGAAGGAGTCACCGTCACCGGGTTCCCATAGGAGCCCAAACCAAAGGCATGATTTCAAACTATGTGGAGATCCTTCTGTAGGAAAACCTTCGTATTCCTTCTGAATAGAATTACAGGAAAAGAGGATTCATTCGGTACAAAAAATGCTGCGTATATTGGATATTCGTGTCTTAACCGCCTCCGGCAATATGGAAATGGATGAAGGAGTTCCTCGAATCTTTAATGCCAGAAATATACTTAACGGCGAACAGGCAAAGAATTTTATTAAGATTCCACATTTTGCAAAAAGTACACTACATTTCATTGCGAATTACATTTTTAATTCTTGTAATGGT
>JAQFZY010002902.1:0-10655 GCA_034696285.1 Hypogastrura burkilli
AGGCTAGCTGATAATGATAATAAATAGCTGAGAAACATTTAAAGATGTTGTAGTTCTTCAGATTTTTATTTTTTTCAAGTAAATATGTTGAAAACTTTTTTTCGTTTCAAGATGAGCTGGTTGGAATCAGGGATTTTTTTATATAATTTTAACGATGTCACTTATAATGAGCGCTGAAGAGGTTTTCCGAACTTGGCAAGCCACTAATGAATTTAGCTTTATTTTTGGACATCAAAACCTAAATTGTACAGATCCGAAAGTAAATTATTATAGCATGTATACATAGTAGATATACCATAGCTAACAAAAAAAAAGTGCGTACCTAGTAGAATAGAATACCGAATCGAACAGTGAGTGGTTGGTTACTCGAGTCAGTGGTCAACTGCCATGAGTTTAAAAAGGCATTTTAAAGCGTATTTTAGGATAACCGTTAACACTGACAATGATAGCTTTTAAAAGCCCATTGAAAAGGCACGCCTAATTATTTAGCACTAGCACTGAAGCTTGTAGATTACAATATAGCGTGTTTCCCTTAAAAAATAATAACAATATTTGATCAATACATTAAGCCTTTTACATATAATAATCGAATTAAAAGAGCCGGTCCGCCGTTTGACAATGTTGAATGTATAAGTATTGAAAAGTACTAGTACTTGTATCATAGGATTTAATAGATCGAAAGAAGCTTTTTTAAAACCAATTTAGGACCATTTACTTGGTGTACGTGTAATTAATATTTTCAAGCACAAATCCACACAAATAACATGCTTTGGCAAAACAATTACACTTCCTAACAATTAGGAGAAACTAAACACACGAAAGGTATGATAGCTTCATCAATTTTGGAATTGGTACATTGGAATTCACAGGTTGTAGGAATAAGTATAGTAATTAATGTACTTGCTTCTAATTATAACTTCCTCAGCATTAACTTAAATATACTAGTTATGTAAATAGTACTTTTGGAATTTAATATTTTGCTTAGCAAGGCATCATGATCTGCAGAGAAACTTGAGTCTTGGATTCCTTTTTGAAGATCCGTTTGGACTCTCAGACTTGCTTCTCGGCATCAATAACTGAAATTCAGAAACAACTGTATAGCCAACAATTAACTCATGACCCAGACAACAAAAGAGTTCATTACACTATCCAAAAATGTATTGGAAAGGTGTCCAGAACATAGACGTGGGCAGAACAGTCCCGTAATTCGTCTGCATATCTGTGTATAAAGTCTCAAATTGTAAGACGGCAAACACGTCTGGCCTGCGCTACCTTACATGCGCTTCGAAAACGAAACACGTCGCCGATAATAATCTAATTATCACTATACCTACTTTAGTTTTCAACGGAATCTTGTTTTTTTTATATAATGAAATTTTATGAGAAATTTTGTCGTCATAAGTTTTTGAACTTAATTGTCAGACTCACCTTCTTTTGTTGGCAAAGAGTTAGATTCCTTGGTCTCAGCATGCTTCAAGTTCTTTGGGTCAAAGGTCTCGACCCCTTTCAAGATGGCTTCTTGAGTCTTCTCAGCCTTGATGACATCCATGTCGGGAAGCACAACTTTCTCAACCGTGTCAGTATGCTTCAAGTTACTAGCATCGAAACCTTCGATTCCTTTCTGGAGGGCTTGCTGTGTCTTCTCAGCAGCAACATCTGTAGAAATTAATTTAAAATGAACATTAAACCCTCTACTAATTACTACAGGTTGCAGGGAAACATGAAAGAAAGATGGAGATCTCAGCGTGTAATGAATAAATCCACGGGTCATAATTAATGCTATATCATTCATGAGCCTCTACTAAATATCGTATTTCCTATTTCAACAACAAACGTTGCCTAACTAGATTAACGCTTTTAAAAAATTATATATTAAAAATGAAGGCAAAATGTGTAGGCAACTGTCTGTCAAAAGTTGGGCCTTTCTCTTACTCCCACACACAACCAAGCTGCAGGAATAAAAATTGAAACGGAATCAAGAGCCATTGACCATTAAAGTCGTTGATTGGAGGGAATCACAATCACACCTACACCACAAAAAAATCCCAATTCTTTTACGCCTGCAACTCTCGCCTCTGTAATCACAATCATGCAATGGACCATTTTATTAGCACGCGGCGAGATCACGGACCTCCTCTCAGCTTCAAAAGTGCAGCTGAAAAGTCTGCCAATTTGCCAATTTGGACTTAACTTGGGAGGAAGGGAGAACTTGCTTTTCGGTTGTGGAGGTCCGTCGTAGGCCGTGTCCCTTGTCAAAGCCTTCCAATCCGTGAATTAGCTCAGTGTGCTGACGCTCTTGTTTCACGTCTTTACATGCAAAGGCAGAGTGCAGAAAAATAAAAAGGGATTTAAAAAAGTGCCATAGTAAGTCATCAGTGCATGACAGGAACAATTACTACTGTACAACTGTGGGAGGGAAGCGCTTACTACGAGCCACGAACTAATAAGCACATAAAGGCACAGAGATCCGTTTCAGTACCTACTACACATAACGAACTACAACCGCGATCCAACATAGTAACTACAGCTCTCAGTTTTACGAGATTTAACTGGGACGGGAACCAGATGTCTTCCCAGCCCCTTTTATGGTCAAACAGAGATCAATATTAATCGTGACATAATATTGTAATATTTAGTGGATTCTGGACTTGATCTCATTTCCATGAGAAAAACTTGGTTATAAAGGATTAAGGGAACAACTGACGAGGTGGAAAACATTCCGTGAGATTAGAATACGGATTTGGATTAAGTTGAGAAGCCGACATTTCACATTCACAGAGACTTATGACAGTGGACAGAG
Source organism: Hypogastrura burkilli (assembly GCA_034696285.1). Classification (NCBI taxonomy): domain Eukaryota; kingdom Metazoa; phylum Arthropoda; class Collembola; order Poduromorpha; family Hypogastruridae; genus Hypogastrura; species Hypogastrura burkilli. The sequence goes on from JAQFZY010002902.1 coordinate 2,801, forward strand.
CTACGAGTTACAACTCCAAACCAGGATTGTCATATTTTATAGCATTACCCTCGACGGACGGGAGCACAATTTTCTCCACAGTTTCCGTGGCCTTCAGAACGTCCTGCTTGAAGTTCTCGAGCTGAGACTTGAGGTCAGAGTCAACCGTCGGCAGGTTCTCCAGCGTTGGGGAGCTAATTTCAGCCATTGCTAGTCTCTGGTGTTAGGCTTTTAGTTCTTCTCTAAAAATATTAGAAATAAGACAATCCTATTAGTCACTGCCAGCTCAAATGCACGCAAGGGAACTCTCCAAAGTCCATGTATGGAAATGGAGAATGGCCATCTCCGCATCTAGTCCTTACCACATCTATCTAGTACATAGTACAATGACCAATGACTTTCGACAACTTTGGGCCTGAATCTTGGTATCATATCTAGCATCTAGACAGCCTCTTTAAGGAGCAGAATGCGCAATATGCAATCCTATGGCTTCTCTCTCCGTACTTTCATACCTATTGTAGTCTCACTCCTGAGCTTCGCATTATTCTGTTGACTGGGCATAGTCATAGTGCGAAATCCATTCTCCTTCACAGGCAGCTTGTAAGGCAAGAGGCAACCCAGTGTGTCAGGCCCTTGTCTAAAGAACCATTCTTTGACAAGGAAACTGGAAAGCGAAGGCCTCGGTTGTATTTGCCAATGTAGGCAAAATACCAAATACCACACCACAGCATCCGCTGTCAATGTCGTCATCCTAAATGTTTGGTCCCTCACGAGTACAAAAATTATGAACCTTATTCAACTCCTATTTTCGGTCATCTAATAATGAATATAAACTAATTTCGACTCAAGCCTTAAATCATGTAGCAGCTAAAGGGCATGGCATACGTGGATTAACCAATACGCACGTTTTTTCCTAAACCAGCCACCAGTTAAACTCCAGTCCGTCGTAGAGCAATAAATTAGAACCTGAATTTATTGGCTGATAAAACTGGCTTTATGGATAGTATAGGTAGGGGGGAGGATGAGGGAGAGTGCTAAAGGGCTTAATTTAAACTAACTCACGACCACGACTACAAGAATGATTACTTCCAGCCTGATAGGAGAAGTACCAACAGTTTTCAAGGAATTTATTCCTTTTTCCATTGTATAGAAATATCTGGTCCCCCCTCCATCAAGGAGTCAACTTTTTACGCGAAAACTGGCCTAACCAGCACCAGGACCCATCTGGACTGAAGACTTTTCCATATGAAGGAAAGGTTCACCGCCCGATTTGACTACTCCCTGTCTGTGTGGGCGTTGGTTTTCATTTTCACTAATTCACACTGAGTACTATTTAGTACTATTCTGAAATGGAATCGAGTCTCAGGCTCATGAGTCCTGAGCATTAGGCCTCCCCAACTGGGAGCCTGAAAGTGATACTACCAGGGAATCCAAATTCCAATAGGGTATCTAGTGCAAATATTATACTTTTGACCTTGGACACCACAGTTTCCATGTGTACATATTCCCGGTGCTCTATGTATCTGGATGTAGGTAGGTAGAAGGAGGAGTTTGCATTTGCACATAACTAAAGATAAGCGAAATACTAATGGAGTCAGGCCAGGTTCTCCGCGGAGTCAAGGTTAGGCAGTATTAGCTCACAATATTAATCCACTTCATTAAATCCTAAAACCTCCTCCCACTGGACAAGACCAAAAAACTGTAAACACATGGCTTGTATATATTCACAGAGAGGCCGGTCTACTCTTAGCCCGCCCAATAAATGCATTAAACATCTTATTATGAATCAGATGGAAAGACAATGCGGGATGTAATACTGTGTTAAGCTTAATTACAATTACTCCTAGTTAGTTCCTAAACGAGATTCACTTTGGTTAGGTTCGGACTGATTAACGTTGTTAGGTTTGAACTGAGTAACTTAGGTTAGGTTTGGGCAGAGCAAGTCAGACTTGGACTCATTACGTTTTCTTAGGTTACCTACGTTTGGGGTTTGGACTACAACACCATTTTATTCCGCTCAATGCTATATAGAGCTTGTCCGCAAAAAGTTTTTTTCCGGCATGAAAAATACACCGCTGTATTTATTGGGCGAATGGTAATGGTTTATATTTACATCAGAACTTAATAATGTGGAAGTTTGTCTGAAACGTGAAGCAGTATCAAAATCTTGGTAAAGAATACTTCAACAGAGCGAGCCCCGGTCAGGGAGTGACACGGGTCAAAGGGCTAAATCCCCGATCAAGATAAAATTGTGGCATAATAGGGGGAGACAGGTCGAATTAATTATAGGCCTAAGCAGAGTGATGAATTGGGCTAGCTTCTGGCTCTGACCCCTTCTGAATTAGATCCCAGCTTAGCGTTCTTGGGAGCAGTCCATTAGGATGAGCATCCTTCCTAGCGTGACCGAATCTGATACTCTGGCACTACTCTACGATTCCTCCTACTGTACTTTATACTTAAAAACTCAGTTTGAAGACTAAAGTCTGAATTACTGGCCACTAGCTCCTACTCCAGTCAGGCTGTTCGATTTCATTAGCCTAGCGTGAAGGGCACCGCTCCGTAATGAATGATGCCCTCAGTAGTCCCCACACCTTCTGCCTTACCTATTCCATAATCCCTATCACTCTCATCAGTTTTAGCATTTACGGGAAATGCTCTCATTCCCCCGCTAAAAAAATATCAGTCACGTCCGCCTGGTTGGTCTAGGATCATATCCTAATCCCCACAACTCCTACAATAATGGACGGGCCAACTCCTCCACGGGCCAGATGCTAAAGGCTAGCCTCAAAGTTGCAGATGGACTCTATTCGTACAGGTGGCCAAAGGCACAGTAATTATTTGCACATTTTGACAGAAAAAAAGTGCAGGGGGAGGGCTGTCTATGCAGAAGAAAATGTGGCAGGGCCCACAAAACGTGCCTTTTGCAATGAAAAGAGTCGAAAGTCTGGGACTAGAAAAATGGGCTCCCTGGCTCCGGCTTCCCATATATGTCATTTGACGGGCTTCACAATTCACAATAGGAGAAATACAATGTTGGAGACGGGGAATGGTTCCTATTGGTAAATGTTGCCAATGCCAACTATGACCATAAAACCCTAGGACCCCATCCTTAATAATAAAAAATACAATGGGACCCGCCAGGCCTATAGGATACTCATCTCTCATGATTTATGGTATGCCTAATTCACCATTTAAACTTCCCTTTGAAGCCAGATAGAAGCACGAAAAACTGTTTAATTACCGGTCCTCATCTTCGCTAAATCCCGATCGAAATACCAGTTAGATGCCTCCGCTCACTCAATTTTCAAATTAGGGACTAGCTAATCGGACTAATCTAGCCTCCTTTGGATTTGGGATATTGGGATCTCGGCGGATTAGTCCTTTGGACTTAAATTCAAATGAGATAGCGCCTGGCGCCTGCTCACCTAAATGAGTCATCCCTAACTGTTCCTTGAGAGATGATCCACTTTGGGATTACTCAGGCAGAGTCCCCTACTCTCTCCCTTCACCATATAATTGGCCCATGATTCATACCTTGACAAGTAGAGTAGACCGGCATCTCTATAGGACATCGGAAATACATCTGACTCAGAGTAACCTTTGCTGACTCCCTCCCCTAAATACATAGGCATAGCCTGCTCGGACTGAACAATGCCTTCCATTACGACAAAATTCTCATGAAAGTATTCGGTCATACACTTACTTCAAAGGGCCTCTATTCCTGCCAAATGACCATTCCCTGTATTCTTACGAAATTTTTAAGATGAGTCAGAAATCAGAAGCGGCTTTATTTACTTATCAGAAAGCAAAGTAATTTTTCCTGGAATCGCTTCCAGTTCTAGAAAATGCTGATAGAAGATATATTTATTTGCGTTACGATTACTACTGAAGAGTGAACTTCTGACGAACTCCTGGTACATGCTGCTTAACTCCTCCTCATTGCAAATCGCAAAACAAAGGCTTAAATAATAGCGAAGTAACGAGTTAACCAAATCTAACATATCTAGCCTAAACTAGCTTAATGCGAGCTTTGTGAGGATGCAAACTAATTCACTTCAAGAGTAGCATCCCTTCTCTTTAGCACGAGGTCAACATTTTCTAGCTGTCATAATAGCAAGTCCTCAAAAAGTGCTTATCATTTAAAAACAATAACATGGAACACGTCAGGGTATAAAGTATACATATTGTAATAACTGATATCTGATTAACCGTCATTAGTCATTAGTTGAGCTGTGCAAATTACAAATAAAATTTAAACGCTGTTCCTGCGTTGCAAATAATTAAGCCGCTTATCAATTCTGTCGAGCTTTGGACTACGTAGGCAAGTTAGAGTAAATGCAGCTTGGTCATAGTATTATGCATGCATCATGCTGTCAGTTCGAGATAGCTAAAACATCACCTCCTACTACATAGGCATGTCAGCCAAGCCGTGGTGGGTCAGAGTCAGAGTTCTGCTTCACACTAGTTAGATGATGAGCCGAGGTTGTAATGGGCCAGATTTATACCGTAGGCTCCCATAGGGACAAAACCAATAATAATGACAGGAAAGGACTCACAACTACCATAAGTAAAGGATAGGGAAAAATAAGGCATAAGGATATAAGTAATACTGTAAACGCTTGCTACTTCCAATTTTTTTTTATTAGTACCAACTAATTCCTCCCGTGGTTATTTTATAACTCTTATAAGAAGTACAGAAAAAACCTCGCCAAGAACCACCATACCATAAACATGACTCTGAAAGATAAAAGATAACTGTTCCTTGTATCCTGTGTACAGAAAAAAGTATGGCCTGTAGAATAGAATAAAAAAGAGGATTATGTTAAGGAGTCCCTCCAAAGTACAATTATGATTATTATTCTGATGTAAAAGTATTGCCTGTATGACTCAAAATTGGACGACCTTTCATGGCTCTCCTACAGTTGTCTAAAAACACTACAAACAACATAAGCAAAAATTAAAGAATTCACATTAAGCCGTGCCCATCTGGACTGCTCCTGGTACCCAAAATCAAGTGTGACAGGAGCCGCATAAACAGAAGAGGCAGCTAGCAGAGATCTTCCAAGTGTGAGTTCCTCAAAGAAACGAAACTAGGAATAGGACGAAGCTGGATATCGCCCTTCCCTGCCTCCTTACGTATGCATGATATCATGTCGTATAAATAAAGGAAACAATACACAATGGGGAAGGAGTGGAAGAACAATTCGAAGAGATCAGAGAAGTTTAGGAAGGGGCTAACCCGAGGCGCCGGAGCCATAGTAGTGGAAGTGGAAATGCTAATGATGAGCCATGTTATGTTCACTCCGCTACGTGAGATGTTTTTAGCATCAAATGCGACGTTAAGAATCAAACCGACTTCGAGTCATCTAGGTACGACTATGTGCCTCCCATAATTAAAACGTACCAAAGCACCCAGGCACTTCCAAATTTTTAGTAGGTAGTAATTTTAACAGTTTCCTATCCTGGCTTTAGATAAATCCAGCTCAAGTACTATCTACCACGTTACACTTATTACACGTCCTCCTGGCTCTCAAGGAATGGGAGTGGGCGTGGTTGGAGGCTCCAGTTCTATGACCTGTTTGTTACATATGTATTTCAAATACCACAATCCACAATGCAACTTGGAAGTACTAATATAAAATCTAAATGGCTTGCGTTACTGTCTCTTAAGCATATCGCAACGTATCTAATGTGTAAATTTAGTTTTGGTGTTCTAGGTTCTAAGTTCTAGGTTTGAGGCCCATGGCTAATGGCCACGCATTTCCTACACAGTACCTACATAGACGATGAGGATGGGGAAACCTTGGTGAATCACCGCATTCCTCGCCACTCGCCACAAAGGATAAGGGGTTTTCTATATATGTATATACTACTCTATGTATGACTTATACCGGTCGGGTCGTAGCCTAGCCTAGCACCTCGTCCAAACTAAAGGGCCTCTCCCAAGGAAGGAAGATCCTCACTTTTTTCGGGTGTGTCTTCCACAAGTTCACCCCTAAAATCCTAGTCCTCGTAAATCTGAAGGGAAGGGTGACAGATGGGTTTGGGAACGGAGTATTTCATCAGAGATTATACTCATGTACGTTGAAGTGCATAGCACACAGATCAGAGAGACCATCTTATTACGAATGAGGCGGGCAGGGGAGACATCAAGCCCGCCACTTTGGTCCAGATGCCGAATTACTCAGGCCAGACACAAAGGATGAAGTCTTTAAAAGGATAAGATCCCTCCACTCTATTTTATTTATGAAAATCCTAATCCTTTAGATTAAAGGGACGGAGTCTACATTTGTCGTCTAGGTCAAATCTTTAGGTTAGGAAATGACTAACCTAACCTCCCCAAAAAGACCTGTGAACATCCGATAGTACAATTCGTACACACCGGCTCCGAATTACCCGTCAAGGCGACAAAGGCCAGAGCTTAGATACGATGGATGTGACAATTCAAAATACCTCGCTATTTGCTATGCTATAAGCGCCTACTAAAATACTTTTTTGAGGCCTGGAACTGAGAGCGCGGCCGAGAATAAGCTTGTAGACTTACCTTGAGGTGGATGTAGAAGTTAATTGAAGGAGTGTCCAGGTGTGTAATAATCGGAGGATGATTTTTCAGGCGTCCGACCAGCGACTCGGTGAGTTGAATACTAAACTGTAAGGAGCCGAGGTTTGGCTGTCAAAAGGGAGGACGTGGGGACTGAGCGACGTATACAAGATTTAGCTCTGTCTGCTGGCTCTGCTCTGCTGTGTTGGGGTTGGTTGGTTGGGAGGATTTGGGTAGTTGGTTCCTTCTACGTAGTCTGACGTGTACTCCGGGCTTAAACTCAATGGACTCTACAGCTGAATACGAGGGTTGTCTTTTATATATGTACCTACCTAGTCCTCTAGGGTTGGAGTTTAGAGGGTGTGGGCAGGCCAGATTTACTATGTCGTAGGCTAGGCCTATCTTTAGCCTCAGTCTGATAACAATTAATTAGATAGAGATAGTTGGGGAAATTGTGAAGTAATTAGGACATAGGAGTACAGACCAGGGCGGACGGCGGGCTCAGTAATCAACATTGGGTCATCCTACCCCCCGAAATGTCGGTCTAAAATGGAAATGTTAGCATTTTCGATGCCGAAAGAACAGGCTTTCACGAAAAACAATGAAAAGCTGAAGGTGCCTACAAATTAATATTCTCGGACTACCTTTTCTCGTTGTGCTGAGTGCAGACCACTCCGCACCTAACCTAACAGGGTCTAATCTTAAAAGAAAGAGTAACCTTAACCTAACCAAAGCGACTCAGGGCTTTATAGCTAAACCCAACAAGTCGTATGGTTCATATACGAGGACAATCACTGTCGATCACTTGACGCATTTTCAGTGTATTATTGCATGCCTTTGATACTTGCTAAAATGTGATAAATTGGGCTGGTCCGAACCGGAAGCCAAAACACGAGCTGAGTGTCCATTAACTTTGAGTGTTGGAAGAATGACTTTGGTTCCCAGAAGATATGGAAAAAAATTTACGACTAAGCGTACTACTTGCAAGCGTAAAAGCTTTAAAACGTATTGTATTGAGCATTTATATGTTATGGGGTTGAATACTAGGATTATATTGTTTGGTTAGACATATTATTAGTCGAATGTTGTATTAACGATTCGAAATTTTCCAGTAGACTACCCAAACAAGCCCGCGCTACAGCGGAACGAATAACTACGTCTTCTAATTATTTCTACGGTGCATGGGTGCGTTTATTTTAGTGTAACTGCTTATAATGGTCAGCGGTAGCTCATGTAACCTAGAAATAATTAGAAGACATAGATTGAGTTTTTTAAAGTCCTCCAGATTTAATTTGTGCGGGCCAAAAACCCTCGCGCTAAATCAGGTTCATACAG